>JAJMKE010000020.1:65292-160068 GCA_030569195.1 Hyphopichia khmerensis | reverse complement strand
CTATACTCCTTGGGTTTTGTCATTAGCATGGAAACGTCAAGCTTCGTTATAGTACTGTAAAGTGGATCGTAGACAAAATAAGAGGTTGTTGTGAGGATAGATAACTTATTTGACTTCTCCCATTGTGGGATGTAAATTGAAGTAGACTTCACCAGGCTCTAGTCTCACCATTTTCGGATCTGGCAAAAAAAAAAGTAAAAGCTGCAAAATACAGAAGACATACACTAAATCAAATGCAAACTCTTGGTTTCGCTACGTGGCTCAATATATAATGACCGCCATAATGAGGCTTTCCTTAATGATGACTTATAATTGCAAATATTCTGTTCGAAAATCTATAACATGACGGACAGCGTAGTCCTACTTTGAAGCATTTGAAGAGTCGAATAAAAACTTGAGCAAAACGACTCCTTTAGTCACAGTTCTTCACTACTCCTTTTGGTCCACTTCCAATTCGCTTTCAACTTGAAAGAAGCAGATCCAGTGAAAATGCTACATTTTCCTGTGAACCAAGCCTCATCAAAAACGAAGCAATTTCCAAATAATGAAGTTTGATACTTCAAGTACTGGACTCCCCACGTGTCATTACTTGATCATGTGATTCACTTTAACTTGAAAGCATCGTAAGCATAATTACCAAATTATTAACAGTGAACCAAAGCTCTTTAACTTAGACAAGTCTTTTGTAAAAAAAAAAAGAAAAAAAAAAAGAAAAAAAAGAAGTGCTGCAATCTGAAAATTGGATTGGAAAAATAATGAAGGATGCGAGGTTCGAACTCGCGCGGACAACTGTCCAGCAGATCTTAAGTCTGCCGCCTTAGACCACTCGGCCAACCCTCCATAATTCCATGTTGAAAAATTTTTATAGTTTACCGAGTTCTAACCTATTCAATAATGGTTGGTGGGTCACAACCCAAGAAAATGTTCCTATTTGCTCGGTTTTCACAATCCTATTCGTTTCTTTGTCCTTCACTTTTATAGATCCTTTACTTTGTTGACAACAATATAATAATATATGCAAAAAAAAATTTTTTTTTAAATTTCGCAACTGGACTCTTGGATTATTTTGATAATTTAGCAAAACTCATTTTCACGAAAGCAAAGAGACTTGTTTATTAGCAGTCAGTACTGTTTGGCGTATTTTGAACTTCATGCTTTGCCTTATTTGCAAAAAAAAACATAAAAAATTAATATATATATATATAATTATAGCAAAAGAAAATAATATAAACACAATAACTCACTAAGTCCTCAATAATTAGTCTTTCAGCCACCTTCTTTAACATTGGAGGCTTTCAGACTTCCTAGCCTGTACCTTCATCACTTAAGTATATATTAATTTATAAATTAAATATATATTCTTGTTAGTCAAAAAAAAAAAATAATAAAGTATTTTTTTGTAAGAATTTAGAACAAATCAGAGAAATTTTTATGTTGCAATGAAAAAGTTGCACCCATGTTAAGGACTATTCCTTAAATCTCTCTCAACCTCAGTCATTGCATAAATATAAACCTACGAATTTCGAACAATTTCAAAAATGATTAAATCATCAAAAATTAGAAACGAAATAAGTTTATTTGAATTTGCGTAAATTATGTACAAGAGGTGTCTATATACGAGGGAATAAAATCACGTAAAAATTAGGCGTCTATAATTGCGGTCAAAGACTTGGTTTCCCAAGAAGAATCAACCTTTAAGTTCTCAGCGTCACCTATAACGGATACAACATCACTATTGCCGACTAAGTATTTTTCTGCAACGCGTTGTAAATCCTGTTGGCTCACATCCAAGAACCTTTCTCTTCTTTCTTGTTTCATTTCATCAGTGATCCCTTCTAAGAAATTGGAATAACCTTGACTTGCGATATGACTTGGCGCATCCACACTTTGGAAGATTGCTAATTTAGCTTCTTGTAAGTCTTCTGAGTCCCAAGTTTTAGTAATTCTATCAATAGCAATTTGAGGAGCGGCCCTGAATGATTCAATGGACTTGAGAGGATTTGGATCTCTATAAGAAAAGTAATTGATTGTACCTCCTAAGCCATCGTAATTCAAACCACCGCCATACGCACCATTGGCTTCTCTAATCACAGAATGCAAATGTTTAAATGTCAAGAGCTGTGATAACACTTGCAAGGAAGCACCATCTTCACTAGTGTATTCAGCACCTAATTTTGCTAAAGATGCGTAACCAACGGGAAATGGGAGGTTGATTAAGGTTTTTTTACCTAAGCCTAATTGCTCAGAGCTGAAACGTGAAATCAAACCTTTGATTTTATTTTCACTAGAAAAATAATCATTATTGGATTCTAAAGAACGATCAAAACTTTGAACCAAAGCTTCGTTTTCTATAACGGCATCTTTATCACCAATTAAATTATATTCGAACCCACCTCCAACAGCATTCTCAGTGTATCCATTAACAACCAAACTTTTGATTTCCTGTAAAATAGGTAAGAGTTCACTAGTCAAGAATTCCTTACCGCGCTTTTCCAAAGTTTGGTTAAGTTCAGAAATAAACTTAACCTGTTCCAAACCACTTAACAAATCATTAATATATTTAGTTGGAGTTAATTGAGCATTTGAATGATTATTTGCATAAGAATGGCCCCTATCAGCAATGATATTAACTTGATTTTGGGCTAAGTTTTTAATTAAAGTATACAATTTATCAACAACAGCCTCATCATTGACATCAAGCTTGGTGTCATTCAAAATTTCACCCCACAAATCATAAATGTTTTGAGATTTGTCTTTCAATGACATCCCGTTAATCAAGTAGGTCAATTTAGTTTGACCGATATTATAGGGATCTGTTCTAGCGCTTACACCGAAGGAAATTCCACCCGTGAGTTTTTGAATTTTTGTTTCCAAATCAACAATTGATGTTTTTGAAGTACCGGCCAAATTAGTTAAACAGCTATTGAATAACGGTAAATACCTGTAATATTTAGAAGGGAAGTAAGACAAATTTTTTGCTCCTGTGACATATATCAACCCGTTGCTCTCAACGATTCTTTTTTGAATCTTCTTAGAATCATTGTTGAATGAGCTGAATTGCAATGGGTAAAAATCACCAGTTCTTGCGATGTCTTTAATCGTCAAGGTAGGCAAAACCGAAACGTCTTCTTGTTTTTGTTGTTTTTCCAACAACATTTTACTTCTTTTATAAATCACTTCCCTGTCCTCTTCGTTTAATTGAGAAACTTTTGCATTTAATCTTTGAGCTTCTTCAGTATTTAAATCTTTGTTGAAAGATTCGGAAGGTTCCATTGTGAATTTGAACTTCTGAGTATTTTCATTCAAAAGAGTATTTTCGACCATTTCTTTAAAAATGCTTAACCCATTTTGAGAATAATCTTCTTTGAATCTATTTAAAATATTTTCAACTTGAAGAGTTTTAATTGGATTAAGACCGTTGACCCAAGAAGAAACAACTGAATTCAAGAGACCCAAACCGAAGTCTGGTTTATGCTTTTTGAAGTTTAATTCAATTTGATGTAAAAGAGCATCAATTCTTTCAGTATACTTACTATCTGTTCCCCTAGCAAATTCCGGTAAAACTTTATCATTTAAAATTTGAATTATTTTAGATTCCAAGCCTTCAGCCTTTTCGAGAGAAAGATTATTCAAACCCATACTGAAAGATAACAATGCAGTTGTTGAATCCAAACCTGAATTAATTGAGAAATCTTCACCATATTGTGTTTCAATTAATTCTTGATAGAACGGAGAATTATGACCATCACAAAGTAAGGAACTTAAAACCTTCCACTTGAAAATATCATATTGTTGTGATTCATCGAGGGGATTACCAATGTCCCAAGTAACGGAAGACTGGTATTGTTCATTAGCTGGTTTGCTTGACATAGTATCCACTGGACCTTTAACAACAACATTGAATTTATCATTAGGCAAATTATTGGACAGGAAAATAGATTTTCTTATAATTGGTTTAGAATTACGATTACCAAAAGGAGTTAAAGTCTGGTTTAATTTCTCCAAATGATTCATTAAAGGTAATGAACCATATGTAAAAGTTTTGGAGTTGGATGGATGATAATTATTTGCATGATAATCGATTAAATCTTCATATTGTAAATTCGTGATTTTGGAAGGATCTCCACCAGAGTTTTTCAAAGAAGCATATATTGATTCTTGGAACTTGATCCAATAATAATAAGCAGTATTGGAATATTGCCCTTTCATTTCATTATAAACCACACCTTTAAATATAATGTCACTTTTTGAATCTTCCAAATTGGATTGTTCTAGTCTCCAACCTTCTTGCATGAAATCCTCATAGGATAATAAAGGCTCAAAGACAGAAGATAAATAAACATCCATTAAGTTTTCGAAATCCTTTTTATTAGTTGTTGCAAATGGATAAAAAGTATAATCATGGCCAGTCATGGCATTCATGAAATTACTTAATGAACGATTGAGCATTTTGAAAAAAGGATCACGAACAGGGTATTTAGAAGAGCCACACAAAGTTGTATGTTCTAGAATATGAGGTACCCCTGTTGAATCTGGTGGATTTGTTTTAAAGGCAACCAGAAATACATTATTTTTATCATGTGGAGCATCTAAATGTAAATGTTCCAGCCCTGTTTTGGAATGCTTCAATTTAACAGCAACCAAAGAAAACTCCGGAATTGGTTGAACATTTTCAATAACGTAACCATGAACATTAAGACCAACTGGATATTTACTCAAGGTTTCAAGTTGAGATGCTGATGGATAGGCAGCAGTAGCTAAGTATCTTCTTTTCAAAACAGAAGAACCACCACTTTTCAACCCAGCTGCAGCAGCAGCAGAGAAATTTGCTGCTCTAGTGTATCTAAGCATTTTCTGTGAAGTGGTTTAAAAAATTGTTGCAAAAGACAAGACGAAGTCTTTTTGGGAACAATAATCGCCTTCATAAACTTTTCATATATAATTTTCTTCTTTTCTTTTTTTTTTTTGTCGTCGCGGCCATCAGCCCGTACACCTACATGATTCCTTATTATTTCGGTACGTTTGACGTAATAACCTTAATTGAAAGAGAAATATGTATAATAACAACGGTTTGAGGAACGGTTGGTATAAAATTTTGAGCTGCGGTTATTTAGCCACTAAGTCAGAGGGCTAAACATCATTTTTGCTACTGGATCAGATAAAGCCTCGTTAACAGAGTCAGCAGTATCAAAGAAATTACGGACCGTTTCGGTAGTTTTGATTTGAAAGTTTTTTTTTTTTTTTTTTCTTTTTTCCTCGACTTTTCAATCTACATTTTTTTTTTTTAGTTTTGAAATTTCGATCTAATCCTTCCAAGGCCCCAAAACGAATACTAGGATGGATACTCCCAAAGCCGAAAATAAGGCAGCTACTGCTCCTGTGATAGAGAATCCTGTCAAGAAACAAAATGCCCAACAAATATCGACGTTAGGAGGTTTTATAGCTGGTGGAATAGCTGCATGCGGAGCAGTTACCTTCACAAATCCTATTGAATTGATTAAAACTAGAATGCAATTACAAGGGGAATTGAGTAAAAACAATAATGCTCCCAGACTTTATAAGAATCCAGCTCAAGCCTTTGTATATATATATAAAAAAGAAGGTATCAGAGGATTACAACAAGGTTTAGCATGTGGATATTACTACCAACTAGGACTTAATGGATGTCGATTAGGGTTGTATGAACCTAGTAGATATTACATGACCAAATATTTAGATCACGATAACTTCAAAGAAAATGGTCCAATTCCCCAAAATCTATTTATCAATGTATTATCAGGAATTATATCTGGTAGTGCAGGTGCTATAGTGGCATCACCCTTCTTTTTAATTAAAACCCGTATGCAATCATATTCTAAAGCAAATGTTGGCGGAGGTCAAGGGGTTGGACAACAAACTTACTATAAGAATTCCTTTGATGGACTCAGTAAAATTTATAAATCAGAAGGTATTAGAGGATTATTCAGAGGAGTTGATGCAGCTATCTTGCGTACTGGTGCAGGATCAGCTGCTCAATTACCAGTTTACAATGCTGCCAAATCATTTTTATTGAAGAATGATGTAGTAAAAGATGGTTCCATTGGCTTACACTTTATTGCATCAAGTTGTGCTGGATTGGGGGTTGCAATTGTTATGAATCCTTGGGACGTTATTTTAACTCGTGTTTATAATCAAAAGGGGGATTTATATAAAGGTCCAATCGATTGTTTTATTAAAACAGTCAAAGCAGAAGGTGTTGGTGCATTATATAAAGGATTTTGGGCTCAACTATTTAGAATTGGACCTCATTCCATCTTAACCTTAATGTTCATGGAACAAGTGTTGAAAGTCGCTGTGAAAGTTGAATCCAAATTAAAGTTAGAGTAATTGATAGATTTTTGTTCTCATCTTAACATTCATTCATTTTAGAGTTCTGTACCTTTTATTAATCTATACATTTTTATCAATTTTATAATTCGTTACTAATTTATACCATTTACACATATTTGTATTTGCAGCAAATGTAGTCTTTTCCTTTCTTTTTTTCTTTGTTTTGTCTTCTTTTATTGATTTTCTGCACGTCCTTTCTCTTCTATTTTTTCTTCTAATTTTTTTTTTTAGTTTCGTACCAAAAAATTGCTTCGAGTTCTTCATAACTCTTTTGAACAGTAAACCAAACGTCATCTTTAGAATCAGTATGTCATCTCAAAATAACAAGATCAGACCAGCAAGGAAATTAATGGAAGTCAGCGGAAAATGTTCCAAAGAAGGTTTGGCATATGGTCAGTGTGTGTTGAGTACTTATAGTACCATTGCTCCCAACACCTGCCAACAAGAATTCAATCAATTCAAAGCATGTATCAGTAAGAACTTGAATGGTAAAAAGTGGTAGTTTACAACTGTTAATACGTATCAAGTGGTTACTTATGCTGGTGAATCCAGTCTCCAATCATGGCCTGAATCAAATTTTTGAATCTGGACATAAACACATCAATACTTGGATTGAATACTCAAAAATTCGATTACCTGCTATAGACAGAATTTGACGGTGCTAATCTGAGAAACCTTTTACGGATGGAAATGAATACATGAAAATATTTGCATAAAAGAGAGATTGATCCAGAGAATTCAAAAACTACCTTCAACTATATACGAGCGGAATATACCTCAGCATTCGAGATACAATCCACTTAGCTAGCTTAGTGACAAGACGGTCAATTCAGATTAATCGTTTGTACTGAATGGCTGCAAATGTCAAAAAATTGTTTAGTTATAACTCAATCCAAATAAAAGATCCGTACATTTACAACCCTCTTCTTTTGTTTTTAGTTGTTTCTGTCTTAAAAATAACCTCGGTACTAAAAAATGGCCAAATATACACGACTTTTATATGATCCCCCCACCTTTTGCAAAAATCTTTGAAGGTGCCATTGCTGTAGCGGTTATTCTCGCTAAGATCATCTAGTTTATAACTAATAACCTACTTCTTCTTTAATATACTAGCTACTAATATATAATAACCTCTAAGTAAACCAATCATAGACTTCAATAAAGGTAATACATATAAGTGAGTTTAAAAAAGGGGGTTCATCTAGTAAATTTGCAAGATGATTAACTTTTCCAAGCTTGCCGGTTATAAGAAAGAGGATATTCGAAATCTTCTTTTAATATTACAAGAGTTTGTTATAGTTTATCAGGATAATAAGGTTAAGATTAATTATCAATCAAGACCGGTTGTTTTATTTTTGGGGACTTTAATATCAACTTTTGGATTAGGAATTATATTTACTTTGAAGAGTTTAATACATAAATATAATGAGATCAGATTAAATAATAAACAAAGACGTCCTGATTTGATCCGTCAATCATCTACGATTTTAAAGAATGGATCGAGAGAGATCTTTATTCCAAATGGTAAAGGTAAAAATGGTACAAGTAGAATTATTATTCCAAAACCAAATTTAGATCAATATGCCGCTGATAAGTATTTATATAAAAATTTTACAATTGATCAAAAATTAAAACAACAAAAGAATATATTAAATTCCAAGTTTTTAAATCAATTAATAATAATTTGGAGAATTTTAATACCCAAATTTTATTCCAAAAATACATCACTTTTATTATCTCAATGTTTTTTCCTTATTTTAAGAACTTGGTTATCTTTATTGGTGGCTAAATTAGATGGTCAAATTGTTAAAAACTTAATTGGTGCAAATGGTAGAAAATTTGCTCGTGATTTGATTTATTGGTTATTAATTGCTTTCCCTGCTTCTTATACTAATGCTGCTATAAAATATTTAACTAATAGATTATCTTTAAGTTTTAGAACAAATTTGATTAGGTATATCCATGATATGTATTTAGATCAAGTCATGGCTTATTATAAAATATCATTTAATGATCCTCAACTGCAAATTTTAAATATTGATCAATATATTACTAATGATGTTAGTAAATTTTGTGATTCAATTTGTGGTTTATTTAGTAGTATGGGTAAACCTTTAATTGATATTGTCTTTTTTGCAGTTTATTTAAGAGATAATTTAGGTACTGGTGCAATTGTTGGAATTTTTGCTAATTATTTCTTAACTGCTTGGTTATTAAAATTGAATACTCCTTCATTTGGTAAATTAAGTTCCAAAAAGACTCATTTAGAAGGTCAATATTATAATCAACATTTAAATTTGATAACAAATTGTGAAGAAATTGGTTTTTATAAAGGTTCAATAATTGAAAAATCAAAATTATATCAAACTTTTAAAAATTTAACTGATCATATTTCAAAAGAAATTAATGTTTCCTTTAGTTATTCTGTTTTAGAAGATTATATTTTAAAATATACTTGGTCAGCTTGGGGTTATGTTTTTGCTGGTTTACCAGTATTTTTAGATGATATTTGGCCAAAACAACATGATATTGATGATAATTCATCAGTAAATTCATCAAATTCATCAACTAATAAGGTTAATAGTAAAGTTGATGAACGTCAAAACATGAGACAATTTATTATTAACAAAAGATTAATGTTATCCTTGGCCGATGCTGGATCTCGTTTAATGTATTCAATTAAAGATGTTAGTGAATTGACTGGATATACTGATCGAGTATTTAATTTATTAACAAATTTACATTTGGCCCATTCACCAACTTTTAATTTTGGATCAAAATTAGGTATTAATGATATTCATGGTACAGTTCAAAGAAATTATGTTGAAGGTATTAGATATGAAAATATACCAGTTATAATACCAACTGTTGAAGGATCTGAAAATGAAAAATTAATTGATAAATTAAATTTTCAAATTAAACAACATAAAAATTTATTAATATTAGGTAGTAATGGATGTGGTAAGACATCAATTGCAAGAATAATTGCTGGATTATGGCCAATTTATTCAGGCTTATTATCAAAACCAAGTGATGAGGATATATTTTATTTACCACAAAAGACTTATTTCACTAATGGTAATTTAAGAGACCAAATAATTTACCCTCACAATTATGATGAAATGATTGAAATGGGTTATAATGATGATCATTTATATCATATTTTAAGAGAAGTCAAATTGGATTACTTGTTAACTCGTGAAGGTAATTTTAATGTTAAAAAGGATTGGAAAGATGTTTTCAGTGGAGGTGAAAAGCAAAGAGTTAGTATTGCCAGAGTTTTATTTAAAAATCCAAAGTTTGTTATCTTAGATGAAAGTACCAATGCAGTTAGTACTGACGTTGAAGATTATTTATTTGAATTATTACAAAAAAAGAAGATTACTTTTATTACTTTAAGTCATCGTCCATTATTAATGAAATACCATGACTTTATTCTAGAAATCAAGAATGATGATGGTGATGCAGCTAATTGGAAATTCCATGATTTAACTAGTGAAGAAAATTTGAAAAGTATTGATAATGAAATCAATGAAATTAGTAAAAAATTATCAAAAGTTAATGAATGGGAAAATAGAAAGAATGATGTTGAGTTATACTTAGATGGTAAATACGATGATATTAAAGAATCCTCAATAGAATTACCAAGTGATTCTATACCTCTGTTAGGTGAATAATCTACATAATGAATAATGAAGTTTTTATGTTCTTTTAAGTTCTTTTCTTTTAGATTGGTGTATTTATTCGTGTATCATGTAATGTAATTCACGTAGTAGAAGCAGTAAATTGAAATTCTTATCATGAGACGCGTGGGGAAGTGAAAATTTAACTATTTTAGTCGGAATGTTTGGAAAACACTACCGAACTAGCAGAAGGAACGAAGGAAAAAAAAAAAAAAAAAGAAAAAATAGAAAACAAGCAAAAAAAAAGGAGAAGAGACAACGACCAAAGAAAAAAAATTTTTCTTTCTTCCTTTGCCTTTGAAAGTAATTATACCCAAGTAACTTTAGATATTAACAACCAATCAATCATGTCTGAACCAATTAGAAGTAAGCAGGGAGATATTTCCAAAGCACCAACTCCTCAAAATACTCCAGCTTCAGTAACTAATCTGTATTTGAAATCACAACCACCAACGGTTAGTACTATTAGTGAAGGGAATGAAGGAGAAGAAAAAGATGATGAAAATAAGATCAGTAAACAATTAGCTAATAATCCAGCATTATTATCTATGATTCAAGGAAAATTAGGTAATTTAGTTGGACAACAAAGTGGATACGTTGATGGATTAAGTAAACTGGTTAAAAAGAGAGTTTATGGATTAAAATCAATTCAACAACAACAAATGAAATTAGAGGCTGAATTTCAAAAAGAGTTATTAAATTTAGAAAAGGCTTTTTTCAAGAAATATGAACCACTTTATGAAAGAAGAAGAAAGATTGTTAATGGTAATGAAGAACCAAGTCTAGAAGAAATTGAAGAAGGAGAACAATTAGCAGAAGAAGATAAAGAAGAAGGAGAAGAAGAAGAAGAACAAGTTGAAGAAGAAGAAGAAGAAGAAGGTACTGAAGTTGAAGAAGGTATTCCAGGATTTTGGTTTACTGCATTAGAAAATTTATCTACAGTACGTGAAATTATAACTGATAGAGATAGTGAAGTATTAGAACATTTAATTGATATTCGAATGGAATATTTAGAAACTCCTGGATTTGAATTAATATTTGAATTTGATACTAAGAATCCATTTTTCTCCAATCAAATTTTAACTAAAACATATCATTATCAAGCTGAATTAGGATATTCCGGAGATTTTGTTTATGATCATGCAGATGGATGTGAAATTAATTGGAAACTGAAGGAAACTAATGTTACAATTAATATTGAAAGAAGAAAACAAAGAAATAAAACCACCAAACAAACTAGAACTATTGAAAAATTAACTCCAACTGAATCATTTTTCAATTTCTTTGATCCACCAAAACCACCAAAGATTAAGAATGAAGAAGATGAAGAAGATGAAGAAGAAAAAGAAGATGATGAAGATGAAGAAGATGAAGATGAAGATTTAGAAGCCAGATTAGAATTAGATTATCAATTAGGTGAAGAAATCAAAGATCGTTTAATTCCAAGAGCAGTTGATTGGTTTACTGGAGATGCAGTTGAATTTGGATATCCCGATGAATTTGAAGGTGATGAAGAAGAATTCGATAGTGAAGAAGAAGAAGAAGAAGACGACGATGATGAAGATACTCAAGATGCTACACCAAAAGAAGCCCCTGCTGAATGTAAACAACAATAAGGTTTATATTCAAAGAACAAAGAAAATAAATTTTAATATATAATAGGTTAATATGGTAAACACCCTGTAAGGCACCGATACAATTCGGAGTACCGTAATTACTGCGCCAATGCAAGTGGCCAATATAAGAAGCCAATGCAAGAGGCCAATATAAGAAGCCAATGCAAGAAGTGCAAGAAGCCAATGTAAACTAATGTAAACCAATGTAAGAACCCAGTATGGTTGAATCAAAATATTCATCAAGTACTTAATTTGATTATCGCTAGTTTCGAGAAAACTATGCGAGCCAGATGATTTGCCCACAGTACATATTCCATACTCCATGCCATACAAAATCTAATATACATACCCGATACTCCACCATACATCGATTCCATAAGGCACCATATATATCCATATGAACTGTTAAATAATACTCATACATTCCAACAATACAACCATACAATACGTAATGGTATTCCGGATTGCATCAATAATTTGCAGCTGATCTAAACTGCAAGAATGCCTGATCTAAACCACACAACTCGCCTAACCAATCTGTAACGCCCCTACATCAACCAGCAAAACATCCTCAAAAAAGGGCTGCGCAAGCAATCCAAAATTCACATGCTCCCGAAAGCATGATACCTTTTTTTTCTCTCTTTCTTTGTAGTTTTAAATGTAGTATCTCTTCTTTAACAGTTATTCTAAATAGTGAAAAAGTTAAAAAAAAATTTACATCATTGTTTTTATCTTTGCATCTTCCCATACAAAACAAAAAAAAAAAAAAAAGAAAAAAAGAGAAAAAGACAAAATAGTACACTAGAAAATAAAAAGAGAAAATATTATAAATATAACCCCCTTCCCACAAACAGTTTTTTATAACCAAGGGCTTTTTTTTTTCTTTATAGATAACACATTTATATATATCAATAGTCAAGTTGGTAAGATGTCAGAAGGAAAGTCATTTCAATCAACCAGTGTTAAACATATTGGATCATATCCATTGATTAAGACCATTGGTGAATACATTGTATCCTTTAGTTTATTGAATTACCTTTATCAAGAATTGATTCAAGTTGTTGGTATTGTTAATAGTAATTTAAGTAATTATGAACCAATTTATAAAGGATTAGTGTTTGTTGATGCTAATTTCGATAAGATTGTATTGAGTCGTTTGGATGGATATATTGAGAAATTACCTGATTATACCAAGTATACTCCAAGTAAGGTTTATACTGAAGGAGTTACTAAATTGAATCAAGGATACTTGAAACCAACAAATGAATATTTGTATAATAGCTATAATGCATATTTACCAAGCTCATTAACTGAAAATAAAACTAGCTTTAAGATTGATGAAATTACTAAGGATGATGGGAAAATTAGCCTGGAAGTATATCATTTTTATCAAATTTCAAATGAATTTTTAAATCGTTTAAAGTATTATATTACTGGTAAATCAAATGATGTTAGTGAAGCCTTGATTAATACTTATAATTCAGAATATGAAAAGTTGAATGCAACAAATCCTTATTTTAAATCAGGTCAAGCTTCTTACAAGACTGGATTAACCTTGATTAATGACGTTAAATCAGATTATATTGTTCCATTAAAGAATCAAGTTAATGACGTTGCCAGTCAAACTAAATCAAGAATTAATAACTCTATCAATTTAAACTTGCAACAAGTTGAAGAAAAGAAGAATGATTTGATTAATGGTTCTACTAACCCCCCAGTAAGTGCCTCGGCCTAGGCTCTTTGTCCATTTACCCTCTTTTGTTTTTGTTAAGTTGGTCTACTTTCGAAAAGTGGTGCCATTATTTTTTTTTGCCTATTGTTCCTTATATATCTTATAACTTTAATATACACCATATTTTTTTTTTTGGTTTGGTTTGCCTATTCTTGCCTAATTTGCCTTTTTTTTTTTTTCATTGTATGTGAGGTTAATCTGTGGGATTGTCCCTGCAGGTGAAGTATGCGCCAGCCGCATGTACAGGTTTTGACAATTTTTTGAAAGTTCTATTTAAATACTTATATTCTATTTAAATACTTATAATCTATTTAAATACTTATAATCTATTTAAATACTTTTATATAGTCAATACCACCAACACATTCAGGTATGGATAATTGATTTGATAAATATTGATTAACTTTAATTCCAATTGATACCGTTTGACTTAAACTATCATGTTCTAATATAATTCCTTTATCATTTTTATCAATTTGAAATTTTTTTAAATCTTTTAAAATTGTTTCATCATTTTTATTTTCATCACTAATTGATTTCCAATCAAAAGTATCAAAATCCCATAATACCAGTTGCATACCAAATTGTCTAATAAAATATCTAACCCGATTATCTAATCCACCATATGGTGGTCTAAACCATTTAGGTAAATGACCAGCAGTTGCATTCATTGCCCAGATTGACCATTGTAATTGAGCAACAATTTGTTCATTTGTTAATGATGGTAAAAATGGATGTGACCAAGTATGTGATGCCATTATATGATTATTTTGATAAGTTTTAAGATAAATTTCTGGATATCTAATTACATTTAATCCAATTGTGAAAAATGTTGATTTTGTATTAGTTATTTCCATTTGTTTTAATAATTGAGATGTAAATGGTGATGGTCCATCATCAAATGTTTGACTTAATTTTGAACATGTATATACATCATCATAATTAACACAATTATTACAATCAAATGAACAATCTTCATTTGAAATTATTTGACATTCTCCTTGTTTATGTATTTTAATTGCAAATGGAACATTCAAATCAATAAAATCTAATGGAATATATGGTGGATCAATTCCTGGCCATTCTTCTAATCCAGTAAAATCTTTTAACCATTGAGGAAATTCCAAAGAACTGGTTTTAAAATTTTCATTGGAATGGTCATTTTCAAATGCTCCTTTTAATCGTTCAATGAAAATCCCTTCTACTTTACTGATCATTAAAGTAATTATAAAACCCACTATCCAATTCATTTTGCAGGTGCTCAAGATGATGAAGATGAAGTTTGTGGTGTACGATTATTCGCAACCATTTTACAAAGATAAGTACAACAACAACAAAAAAAAAAAAAAAAAGATAAGAAAAAAAATGCACGGGTCCTTTATTAAAAATCTATTTACTTGCTCCTTGATAGCTCCATCTGTAATTTAAATATCTCCTTTTGTAAAACTTCATTCTCCTTACGTAATATGATATTTTCATCAGTTTTGGTTTTAGCATTTGTAGTAACACCACCAATTGTAGTTGAAGGTGATGAGGACGAAGAAGAAGAAGATGGAGTGGGTGGAAATGAAAAACTCGAATCAGATGATTTACGTTTACTATTTTGATGATTCAAACTAAGTGATCTCTTCATTGGTTTTGGTGAAGTATTACTTGAAGAATTTTGTTGTAGTTTCAAATTTCGATTCTCCTCTTTTAAAGAATTGATTTCCTTCATTAATTTTAATACAATTGCATCCTGTTCCTTCTCCATTAAATTTATTATTTCTTCATGATCCTGTCTTTTAGTTTCATTCAGTCCATTCAGTCCATTCATTCTATCAATCATTCGATCATACAGTCGATCAACCAGTCGATCATTCAGACGATCATTCAATTTGGTCTCATCTTGATATGAAACCCTTCGACCAGGTGTATAGCTATTACTTCGACTCCGACTACTTGCTGCACTAGATGAAAATATATAATCACCTCCAGTTGATGACGTTGGTGAATATTGATTAAGTGAATTCAGATTTCTTCGATTATTGGTATTAGGTATACTAAACGATCCAAAACTTGATATAGAATTGGTGGATGGCGACCTAGCAATTCTAATATCGTTATTTATCGTAGATACATTACGTAATGATTGAGGATTACTCATATTGTCTTCCCTTATAAACGTGAAAAAAAAATGAAAAAATGCAAAAAAAAAAGAAGGATTTGAGAAATTTCAGTGGGATTATATATTGTCTAAGGTTCTTTTTTCCTGTTGTTTTGTATTGAACTGTGGAGATAAGTAAAACAAAAGATAAACAAGGTGGGTTATTTTAAAAGGGGTAATTCTTATATTTTTTAACCGGTAAATCTTACCCTTTAATTATTAGGAATGTGGGTTAGTCTAATCGTATTGTATTGAAATTTCTGAAAAAAAAAAAAAAAAAAAAAAAAAAAGAAAGAGAAGGAAGAAAAAGAAAAGAAAGAATGAAAGAATCAGGTAAAAACGAATGATTCTTTTTGAAATATTTTATACCGATACCGATAATCCCTACATCATTTATTGTAAAATATTCTAATAATATCGTTATCTGTTGAGAAAACACGGGCGTGGGTGAGTGTTTACTGGGAAGTACAGACTAAAAAATGCTGCTGCTACTGCTGCTACTGCTGCTACTGCTGCTACTGCTGCTGCTACTGCTAGTAAAAGATGGTGTTTGGGTTTATAACATTGCCTCCTTACTCCTTCTTTACTAAGGATTGTGTGATTGTCACGTTGTTCTTATTCTTGTTGTTATTCAATGAGGTATTTACTCATTTGCTTCAATCTACATTTGGTTCTGGTACCATGCAATTACTAATTTACCTTTGGGCTATACACCATTGATTTACATTTTTTTTTTTAATTGTTACTTTCTTTTATTTCGTAATTGTCAATTAATGTCTCTACAAAAAGCAAAAAATAAGTGTTGTATTGTTATCCAAGATTATGTACAGTTTGTACTGTTAGTACAGTTTGTACTGTTAGTACAGTTTGTACTGTTAGTACAGTTTGTACTGTTAGTACAGTTTGTACTGTTATTACAGTTTGTACGATTAGTACAGTTTGTACGATAAGTACAGTTTATACTGTTAATACTGTTAGTATTTAGTACCGTACCTAGACCAAGAAAACAACAAACAACACCAAAAAAAAAAAAAAAGAAAGAAAATTTGTGTAATCGAATATGAAACTTTCGCATTGATTTAGAAAAAGTTTTCAAACAACTTGTTGTTTATCAAAATATCATATCAACGCCATTTTACATCTTACATTCGTTCACATTCACTTACGTTTCACGTTTCAGCTAGCATTAAAGTACGGTAATGATTTCAACTCGTAATATTCGTGTGATAGTGGCAGTCTTTGCAGTATTTTCAGTGGTTCTCTTTTTCGCTTCTTCTCAACATTCTCTTGGAGATCAATTACAAAGAGTTAAACCAATTTCTCATCCAGATATTATTACTTCTGATCCAAAAGTTGATCAACAAAGTAATCAAGTTGAAAATGAATTGGATTCAGAATTAAATCCAGATTCAAATACTTTACAAGGTAATTCACCTCATAAGGCTGGTTCAGAACCTCCATATGCTAATAAGAAACCTCAAGCTTCTAATCAACAACAACAGCAACAACAACAACATAATCCAAAACCGAAGGTAATGGCAGATAAATCAAATTCAAATCTTCCAGCTTCAGATAAACAATCAGGATCAGACATTGAAAAACAAAAATCTCCAGAAAAAGGTGGTTTATCAAAATCACCAGAAAAACCTTCTCAAGATTGTAATCAAGTTGATTACGTTGTAATGATTGATGCAGGTTCAACTGGTTCTCGTGTTCATGTTTATGAATTCAATACTTGTCAAGCTCCTCCAGTTTTATTGAATGAAAAATTTGAAATGTTAAAACCAGGTTTATCAAGTTTTGATACTGATACAAAAGGTGCTGCTGCATCTTTAGATCCTTTATTAAAAACTGCAATGGAGACTGTTCCAAAAGATAAACAAAGTTGTACTCCAGTTGCTGTTAAAGCAACTGCTGGTTTACGTTTATTAGGTAAAGAAAAATCTGATAATATTTTAAAGGAAGTTAGATCTCATTTAGAAAATGATTATCCATTTGCAGTTGTTGATGGTGATGGTATTTCAATTATGGATGGTTCAATGGAAGGTGTTTATGCTTGGATCACTACAAATTATCTTTTGGGTAATATCGGTAATGAAGAAAAAGTTCCAACTGCTGCAGTTTTTGATTTAGGTGGTGGATCAACTCAAATTGTTTTTGAACCAGAATTTGGTAATAATGAAAAAATGATTGAAGGTGAACATAAATATGATTTTACTTTTGGTAGTCATGAATTTAGTTTATATCAATTTAGTCATTTAGGTTATGGTTTAATGCAAGCTAGAAATAAAATTAATTCATTAATTATTAAGGCTGCTTTGAAAAAAAATGATGATTTAAAAAATTCTAAATTTACTAATAAAGATGATGTTAAAGATGCAAAAGCAATTGTTTCAATTAATAATCCTTGTATACCTCCAGGTGTTACTGCTGAAAATATTCAAGTTGATATTAGTGATGATGAAATTTACTTGGTTAATTTTAAAGGTCCTTCAGTTGCAAGTGGTGCTCAATGTAGATTTTTGGCTGAACAAGTTTTAAATAAAGATGCTGAATGTACTCAAAAACCTTGTTCATTTAATGGTGTTCATCAACCTTCCTTAACTAAAACTTTTAGAAAAAATCAAGATATGTACGTTTTCTCCTTCTTTTATGATCGTACCAATCCTCTTGGTTTCCCATCCTCTTTCACCGTTGAAGAATTAACCGAATTGGCTAAAGTCGTTTGTAATGGTGACTCCTTATGGAAAGAAGTTCTTTTGGATGATCATGTTAAACAATTGAATGAAGAACCTCAATGGTGCTTGGATTTATCTTTCATTACTGCAATGTTACATACCGGTTATGATATTCCTTTACACCGTGAATTAAGAACCGCTAAAACTATCGATAATAATGAAGTCGGTTGGTGCTTGGGTGCCTCCTTACCCTTATTAGATAAAACAAATGGTAATTGGAAATGTAGAATTGAAGAAGTTACAAAGGCTTAATCATGTTTCTCACTACTTCTTATATATATAATTTACTTAAACTTAATAAAACTCAATACCTTATACCTCTTCTTTCTTTCTTTTGTAATACTAAGCTGTATTTGACCCATATCGGAAAAGACCCAATTAGGAAATATGCCTGATAATGAATCAAACCACTAAAAAAAAAAAAAAAAAAAAAAAAAAATCTTTGGAGGAAAAGCACCGAAAAAAACTTCATAATAGGCTCTCCATTGAAAATTAGTTGATTTTGAAATCACCAACAATCTTTCGCCAGCGTTCATTTCTTTTCACTTTTGAAACATATAACTTCAATAGACAGCGATTCACTTTTCTATTGCTCTTTACACTGGAATTGATTGAGAGTTGAAGCAAAAGAAAAAAATTGGAAAGACAGAAGCCAAAAAAAAAGTTACTGAAAAAAAAACACAGAGGCAAAATTGCTGAGAAGCAACAGTTTGAGCAAACAAAAGGACTGCTATACAAAAAAAAGTTTCAATTGGTTGACTTTTTTGGATACTAAGTTATCATGTCTTCAAATCCCCATAAGAGCCATTTGACGAGCCAGTTAGAGAGTCAAAAAGATTCTGGAAATGGGTCCAGTTTTGAAGATGACTCAAAGAAGTTTGATGAAATTTCAAGATCATTATCAGCCCTCAATACTGGTAATAAATCCGGACTTTCCCCAATAAATAGTCATATTGAAGCTCCGGCGCCTTTAACACCTTTGAAAACAACTAATTCTGAACATTCCACCGGGAAACCAATAGATATTAATCAAAAAAGTAGAAGGCATCGTAAAGTACTTGGAAATTCATCGTCCAAACACAGTGCAATTGCTAGTCCGAATAATATATTTCATCGTGATCAACCAATGATTCATAATAAGCTTCATTGTGATCAGGTTAAACAAAGAAGGGCTTCAAATAAAGTATTATCGAAATTAGGTAATGATGATTTAAGATCAGTAAAGCTGCATACGGAATTAGCAGAAACTGCCAATGGAGTTAGAATGTTAGCTAAAAGTTTATCAAAGGCTACTATACAACTTGATGTGAAAGCAATAATGATTGTTACGAAGGCAAGAGATAATTCATTAACTTATCTTACAAGAGAAGCGGTTGAGTGGTTTTTCACTAGAGATCGTGATATAATAGTTTATGTTGATAAACATTTAGAAAAACTGAAAAGATTTGATGTTGAAAGTTTGAAAAAAAGTTATCCAAAAAAGTGTGATAAATTATTAAAGTATTGGGATAAAAAATTTGCTTTAAAGAATCCAGAAAAAATTGATTTAGTTGTTACTTTAGGTGGTGATGGTACGGTATTATTTGTTAGTAATTTATTTCAAAGAATTGTACCACCAGTTATATCATTTGCATTAGGACTGTTGGGATTTTTAACTAATTTTGAATTTGAACAATTTAGAGAACGAATGTCAAATGTTTTAGAAGCAGGTGTTAGAGCATATTTAAGAATGAGATTTACTTGTAGAGTTCATAAAGCAAATGGGAAATTAGTTTGTGAACAACAAGTATTAAATGAATTAGTTATTGATCGTGGTCCTTCACCATATGTAACTCAATTAGAATTATATGGAGATGGTTCACTTTTAACGGTTGCTCAAGCAGATGGATTAATTATAGCAACACCAACTGGATCTACTGCTTATTCATTATCTGCAGGTGGTTCATTAGTTCATCCAGGAGTTAGTGCAATTAGTGTTACACCAATTTGCCCTCATACATTATCATTTAGACCAATTTTATTACCAGATGGAATGTTTTTAAAAGTTAAAGTACCAGAATTAAGTAGATCAACTGCTTGGGCATCATTTGATGGTAAAGTACGAACAGAATTAGATAAAGGTGATTATGTTACTATTCAAGCATCTCCATTCCCATTTCCAACGGTTATATCATCAAAAACTGAATATATTGATAGTGTTAGTAGAAACTTGAATTGGAATGCAAGAGAACAACAGAAACCTTTTACTCATTTATTATCAGGACCAAATAAAGATCGAATTGGAAGCGAATCTACTTTGGAACAGTTGAATAAACGCGGTGGAGGTGGTGGTGGTCAAGAAGAAGATTATGACATTAATTATGATGATGATGATGATGATGGTGAAGAGGAAGAAGATGAAAAATATAGACAGGAAGTTAAAGCAGAACAGAAAGTTTATGGTAAAGGAGAAGTTAAAGATAGAAGAGGAAGTAATTATACTAACTCAAGTATAAGTACTCTACCAGTATCTCATCCAGACCATAATGATTATGCAACTTTTGACCCAGATGATGATTTCGAAGAAGAAGATTATGATCATTATAAAGAGTACGAAGATGATCCTTTCATCCCCAGTCCTGGAGGTGGTTTAAACACTCCTCCTCCAAGTAATAATCTCACTTCATTTGGTGCCTTTGATGACCGTGAATATTACGCTCACCCAAACGCAAGATTAGCAGACTACGACAATAACAATTCTCACAATAATAGCGGAATCATTCCTTCAAGACATTCATCCTCTGCTTCAACTACTTCTACAACATCAACATCAACCGAGACCGAAACCGAAACTGAAGGTCTCACCATATCTCCACGAGGCGGTTACCATCCTTAACCTCCTGGTATGCTTTATAGAATTCTGTAGATATACTTATAAACAAATTGTACATGACTATAATGAATATTTCTGTTTAATTTATTAGGTAATCTTCTCTTTTGATAAGTTGTCTTTTTATTTTTTTGCATCAATTGAACCTCGACACGTCATTTTTTCCTTTTTCTTCTTTCTTTTTTTCTCGTTTGTGATTCATTTTTGATGAGGTCGTGTACCTTTGTTAGCGTTTTGACCAATTTTATTGCCTTTTTCATATTTTCTTTTCTTTTTGCGAAGAAGGACCATAAAAAAAAAAAAATTCTATTCGCCTTCAAATGACTACCCTTTTTTCTTTAAAAGAGAGAAAAAAAAAAAAATTTTTTTGTTTTCTCTATCGTTTCTTTAAATTCTTTTGTTAATTCAACAATTACATATCCCTAGAAGTATATATATTAACTTATATATCACTCACAGTATTATAAAGACAGAGTCTTATACTTTTTTTAATTTAAAGTTTATTGAAAACTAGAAGAAACGAAGAAAATAAGTACATTCAATATGGCTGATCTCAATCAACAAATGAATAACCTTTCAGTTCAACCAGAACAACAACAAGGTCAAGGTCAAGGACAAGGCCGCTCTCAATATGTTCCACCTCATCTCCGCAACAGATCTGGTGGATCCAGAGGTGGATTCGGTGGTGGTTACAGTAATGGTAACAATAACCGCCGTTATAATAATAACAACAACTTTGGCGGTTCAGGTTATAATAACTATGGTGGCGGCAACTACAATAATGGTGGTGGTTTCCAAAACCGTCGTGGTGGTTATAATAATGGCTTTGGTGGTCGTGGTGGCCGTGGTGGTTTTGGAAGAAGTAATTTCCCAAGACCAGGTGTTGGTAGATGGGTTGATGGTAAACATGAACCATCTGCTAAAGATGAAAAATTAGAACTTAGTTTATTTGGTACTCCAGATGATTCTGGTTTCCAATCTTCAGGTATCAACTTTGATAATTATGATGATATTCCAGTTGAAGCATCTGGTGATAACGCTCCTGAACCAATTACTGCTTTTACCGCTCCTCCTTTGGATCCTTTGTTAGTTGAAAATGTTCAATTATCTAGATTCGTTAAACCAACTCCAGTTCAAAAATATTCCGTTCCAATCGTTGCCGCTGGTAGAGATTTAATGGCTTGTGCTCAAACTGGTTCTGGTAAAACTGGTGGTTTCTTATTCCCAGTTTTATCTGAATCTTATATGAATGGTCCTGCTCCAATCCCAGAATCTACTGGTGCTTTCACCTCCCATAAAGTTTACCCAACTACTTTGGTTATGGCCCCAACTAGAGAATTGGTTTCTCAAATTTATGATGAAGCTGTTAAATTTTCTTATAGATCTTGGGTTCGTCCTGCAGTTGTTTATGGTGGTGCTGATATCGGTGGTCAAATCAGAAACTTGGAAAAAGGTTGTGATTTATTAGTTGCTACCCCAGGTCGTTTGAAGGATTTATTAGAAAGAGGTCGTGTTTCTTTAGCTAATATTAAATATTTAGTTTTAGATGAAGCTGATAGAATGTTGGATATGGGTTTCGAACCTCAAATTAGATACATTGTTCAAGAATGTGATATGACCGATGTTGCTGATAGACAAACCTTGATGTTTTCTGCTACTTTCCCAAGAGATATTCAAATGTTGGCTCGTGATTTCTTAAAAGATTATATCTTTTTATCAGTTGGTCGTGTTGGTTCAACCTCTGAAAATATTACTCAAAAAATCTTATACGTTGAAGATGAAGAGAAAAAATCCGTTTTATTAGATTTATTATCTGCTAATGATAATGGTTTAACAATCATCTTTACTGAAACTAAGAGAATGGCTGATAACTTGGCTGATTTCTTATACGATCAAGGTTTCCCAGCTACTGCTATTCATGGTGACAGATCTCAACACGAAAGAGAAAAAGCTTTGGCTGCTTTCAAGAGTGGGGCTGCTCCTATCTTAGTTGCTACTGCCGTTGCTGCTAGAGGTTTAGATATTCCAAATGTCTCTCACGTTGTTAATTACGATTTACCATCTGATATTGATGATTACGTTCATAGAATTGGTCGTACCGGTCGTGCTGGTAATGTTGGTATCGCTACCGCTTTCTTTAACAGAAATAACAAAAATGTCGTCAAAGGTTTGGTTGAAATCTTATCCGAAGCTAATCAAGAAGTTCCAGATTTCTTAACCAATATTGCTAGAGAAGGTTCCGGATTTGGTAAAGGCCCAATGCGCGGTGGCCGTGGTGGTGGAAGATCTGGTCCAACTAGAGATTTCAGAAGACAAGGTGGTGGTCAAAGTTATGGTTCTGGTGGTTCTAACTGGAATTCTTTCGGTGCTGGTTCTGGTTCTGGTTCTGGCTTCGGTAACTCTGGCTTCGGTAACTCTGGATACGGTAACCGTAGTTATGGTGGTGGTAGCTCTCAAAACTCCTCTTATGGAAATGCTACTGCTGGTGGTTCTTGGTGGTAAGATTGTTTCTTACTATCGTCCACTTTTTTGTTAATTTGTTTTTCCTCTATTATTAAGTTTAATTTTTACGTTTGCATTTTTCCCCATTTTTTTTTGTTGTTTTACTTTTATGCATTTTATTAATATTTTCCCCCAAGGTCACAATCTTTTCTGTCAAGATCAAAAGAAAGAAATAAAAAAAACCAAAAGAATTTTAGAAATGAATATAAAAGGGAAGTTATTTGGTCTTTTTATAAAGTTATAGATAATTCCTTTCATAAGCAAGTTTCAATTCATTAATTTTGAATTAATTTCCATATTTATTCCAAGATTTATTTTGCATTTATTAATTCGCTGCTTTTATTTTAATTTAATATTGTTAACGTTTTTCTTATCTTTCGAAGTTATTTCCCATTTCTAATTTTTGTTTTACCTTATGCAGAATTTTGCACATTATAGATTTCATCATTCAATTCATTTTTTCCAAATTTCCTGTTAATATTATTCTTTGTTTTCATTATTATTATGTGTCGGTTTATAAAATTGTTTTTTTTTTTTTGGATTTATTTCTCATGGAGTTTCATAATTTTTGTTTTAGTTTGATTTCATCCGTTTATTTCAAATGTTAGTTTTTTGAGTTTCCGTTGCTTTTTCCAAATCCTCAATACTTTTTATCGCCACTTCCGTTTCAAAAGGCTTACAGTTGAATAAGAGAGAAAAAAAAAAGAAAGAATAATCATAGAAGAATATTAGAAGTTTGAAAAATGAATGTTTTTTTTTTTAAGAAATAAATAACTTAAGGTAAAAGAAAGAGAAGAATCAAATTGAAAAATAAGACAAACAAAGATGAATAAAGATGGATTTTATCGGATTAGGATAGAATAAAGACGATTTTTAATGAATTTGTTCTTATTATTCGTTATATCTTGATTTGTTTATTTAACTTGTTTGGCAAGGTCTTTTTGTTTTTTTTATTATTGTTATTATATAGTAATTTTCTAGTTCTTTTTTATTCATTTGAAAGAGGACAGGAAAATTCAATCGTTATTCATAAGATTGGACGTTGGAATTTACCCAATTCGTTTGTTCAGTTAATGAAATGCATTCCAATGCAAGTGTAATATAGTTTTATTTATATAGTTTTAATCTTATATTCCTTTTTAATGTCGATATATGTAACATTCATACACTTTCTAATATAAGCAGCGTTTTAGCTAATGTTGATGAAACATCTACTACCTAGCTCCTACTTACTACACTAATCTAATGGCGTAGTTTTTATGTCGTTTTTTTTTTTTGGTTTTTTTCTGTGAGTCCGTTTTCCTTCAAATTTTTTTTGATTCTCGAAATAATAATTCGTGTCTTATGACTTCAATTATATGAAGGTGAAGACATCAGGAAATCCTTTCATACATCGAACTTATTAGTTACATAGTGATATATTACAGAGTGGAGTAGCTTTTGATATTTTTTTTTTTGAAGTATTTACGACGAGTATTACTTCGCTTCATTCTGAATTATTAAAATCCAGATTCTGGCACATAGATTATACCCCCCAATTGAAGAATGGGAATAGTTACAAGCAGGAAAGGAAGAGTGGTGATCTCTCTAGTTATTATTGGTTACCTTTTTATTGTATTTTCCAGATCATTTTCTCTTTCTCGTTCATCTACTGATAGCACAGAGTTTCAATCAAGCAAATTACAATTAGAAAGTGAACTTGAAAAACATTCAAACTGGAAAACAACCGGTTTCAAGTTTAATCCAAACCATAAAGCTTCATTGGAGCCACTATCAACGGTACGACAACAATTGTCTTACCAATTTCCATATGAACCGAAAAAATCATTCCCTAAGAATATTTGGCAAACCTGGAAAGTGAAAGTTGGAGATGCCTCCTTTCCTTCAAATTATAACAAATTCCAAAAAACTTGGGAAAATGTCAATGATGGATATAAGCACTACGTATTACCCGATGATCAATGTCACGAGCTTATTAATCATCTTTACGAAACTGTCCCAGATGTTGCTAAGGCATATAACATCATGCCTCATAACATTTTGAAAGCAGATTTCTTCAGATACTTGATTTTATTTGCCAGAGGTGGTGTATATTCAGATATTGATACCGTCTCAATTAAACCAATCGATACCTGGCTATCTGCAAATGAAACATTGTACGGGAAACCTAATAACGCAGGTCTTGTTATCGGAATTGAAGCTGATCCTGATAGACCTGATTGGGCTGATTGGTATGCCAAAAGAATCCAGTTTTGTCAATGGACAATACAGGCAAAGAAAGGACACCCAATGTTAAGGGAATTGATCGCTAAAATCACAGAATTGACATTGGAACGAGAATCAAAAGGGCAATTGCACAAGGTTCTAGGTAAAGACGAAGGAGGTGATATTATGAACTGGACGGGTCCAGGAATCTTTACAGACTATGTCTTCCTTTATATGAATATGATTATGCAACCAACAGAGAACTATGAAAACAAGAAATTCGACGAGATCATCAATTGGCAAACTTTTACTGGTATGACTATGCCTATCGGTATTGACGATGTCTTGGTATTACCAATTACTTCTTTTAGTCCTAATGTGGGTCATATGGGCTCGAGATCCTCCTCGGATCCAATGGCTTATGTCGATCATCGTTTCCTGGGATCTTGGAAAAATGACGTGACTGATCCTGAGAATAGAGAAATATAGTTTTTATGTACTTATATGTACTTTTGTAATATATTGATTTCAACGTTAGCTAACTTGTAATGAAAAAAAGAAAAAAAAATGTCTTATCGCGGAAGTACTTTAAAAAAAAAATTACAGAGGTTAATTAAAATTTTGCTACCAGTTGTGAAGAATATAACTAAGCTTCAAGAGTATAACAATGTCAAAGAGAGTAGCTTTAATAGTTGTTGATTTGCAAGAAGATTTTCTACCCTCGAATGGCTCATTGGCAGTCGCCGAAGGGAGATCAATCATTCCTTTGATAAACTCTTTATTAGATACCAAAAAATACAAATGGAGTGCCATATTTGCAACACAAGATTGGCACCCATCTGATCATTGCTCTTTTGCTTCTCAGCATGGGGTAGAACCGTTTAGTGAATTGACGTTTAAACACCCAACTGGTGAAAAAGATGACCAGGGAAATATCAAAACCCAAAAACAAGTTGTATGGCCCGATCATTGCATTCAAAACTCATTTGGTGCTTCAATTGATCCACTGTTCTTGGGACTTTTCAATCAAATAGATCCCGATATACCAAGTTTTGTTGTGAGAAAAGGTTATTTAAAAGATCGTGAATATTACTCTTGTTTTAAAGACACCTGGAAGTTACATAAGACAGAATTAGAAGATCAATTAGGAAAGCTTTCAATTACTGATGTGGTTTTCGTGGGTATAGCATATGATTATTGCGTGCTTAACTCAGCTATTGATTGCCTGGCATCCGGTTTCAATGCCTATGTATTGAAGGATTATAGCAAGAGCGTTAGTCCTGAAAATACTGAAAAGACCGATTTAGCTTACACTGAAGCTGGTGTTAAGATTATAAACGAAGATGATCTTACAGCTTTACTTTTATGATGTGACTCTTAACATTTATTTGTATATGATTACAGTTTATATTCAAATGTACGATGGAATTTAATGTTCAATCCCAAGTTTTTTCATAAGCTCTTTCTTCCTTCTCTCGACTAGCCATTTTGATACATCTCGACTAGTCGGTATTTCATGTTCTAAATCGAGAGTACGATAGCCCTTATCCTGGTTTACATTCAGTTTTTGTATTTGTCTCTTGACTCTTCTTTCGAATTTAAGTAAGGAATCATCATCTCTATCAACCAGTTCTGTTTCATTAAATGGAGATCGAACTGGATCGAGAATTTGCTTACCCAAGCTATTATTGACTTCATTTATTATGTCATCTGATGTGGGAATTTCGAGTTCAAAACTTTTTTCATTTTCATCATACAAGCCATAGTAGCCCGATGTTATTCGACTAGATCGCTTCTTCAAGACATTATATTTCTCTATCGCCTTGCCCTTTTTGGATTCTTGTGCCCGCCTTTGCGAAGTTCGAGCTTCGAGGACTTCCTTGACATCGGGAAGGTCTCTGGCTCGACCAAAATATCTATAACCATTCACTTCAATTCCTGTTTTGGATGCTGTTATATTATTATGAAAATTTAAATAGTCAGGTCCCCCTAGACTGACGATATGATGTTCCCAGGCTCTTTTTTCTTTGAAATGCTTATTGACTTCATCATTTATATCTCTAATTTGATAATCGTTTAAGTCAGGGTTATTGAGCCGAGTTAACTTAACTGATATTTCTGATTTTAATGTGCTTCTCCATTTTTCAGCTTGCGGTAGTGATTTCACTGATTGAACATTTCTTGGTCTTAGATTTGGATTTGACTGTAGAACTCCGCCTTCTTCGTCTTTGAGAGCTTGATACCTATGTAATACTGATTGAGATTTCTCCTTATTTCTTGACATTATTTGCTTAAGTAATTTGATATTATAGTCAATTTTCTCTACAGACAGTAAATTATGTGATTTATCTGGATGAGGTCGTGTTAAAACTAATATTGGTCGTAGTTCTAATATACAAAAGATTTATTACTTATAAGAACTATACATCTATATACAAAAATAGTCTACATACCACGGAAAGCATTCCTAGACGCTCTTCTACGGCCTTCGTATCTTTGTTTAGTTCTACCTTTGTTAGCGGCTTTTTCTGGGTCTTCTTCTCCGTCTTCATCGGATCTAAACTTGACTTGTTTCTTTGGTTGTTTTTTAGGAACGAAAGTAAGCTCAGCTTCACCTCTAGCATGGCGACGTAATCTAGCATCATTTTTGTCGTAGGCCTTATCTTTGGCAATTTTATTGATCTTTTTAACTTGAGAGTCGAATGATTCAGCAGATTTTTCTTCAGGGTTAGAATTAGCTTTTACTGCTTTCATTTCATTCATGAATCTATTAGCTTCAGCTTGAGCTTCTTTTCTGCGACGTAATTTTTCCATTTCTTTTTGAATCTTTTCTTTATTCTGTTCTCTGGTTTCTTCATCTTCGGATGAGGATTCCTCACTTTCAGATTCATCTTTCTCATCCTGTGATCCATTCAATCTTTCTTCGTCTGATTCTTCTGCAGCAGTTAAACCACGACTCTTGGTAATATCTTTTTCAGCTTTAACTGGATTAAGTTGTTTATATTCATGAGATTGCTCATCAACAGCAAATTCTGGATTCTCGAACAATTCTTTGAAACGATCATCGTTAATGACAGTTTCAGCATTATTGGTACCTTGTCTATCTTGTAACCTGGAAGCCAAGTCTTTGTTGACTTTGATTTTGGTATTAGAGATAGCACCAGTAGATCTAATTCTAGATTCTCTTTCTTTTTCAATTTTCTTTCTAATTTCACGATCTCTTTGATCTTGATAAGAATTAGGATTGGCAATTAAGTTAACCTTATCAAACAATTCGGTATCGATGAAGAAACCATGCATATAAGAACGCAAAACCTTGGTACCAATTAAATGGGTAAGGTTTAATTTTGCAACTTCATCTCTAGTAATGAATCTATAGTTCGAGTAAACAGAATCAGATGGTTTTTCTTCCATTTCTTCTGTAACATTGTCCAAGAATGAACACCACTTTGGAGCGGGTCCCAAATTAGGAATATAATAAGTATGCATTGGTATACCTTCATTGGCCATGAAGAACATACCGGAATCTTTTACATATGCAACATCATTTATGTCAACACTTGGTTCCATTGAGGCAAAAGCTTTCCCATCATTACGGTCCCAAATTTTAGCAATTCTCTTATCACTGGTTAAAATTTTGTTAGAATCAGAAGAATTTTCATCTAACCATATAATCTTTTTGATTTCAAACCCATAACCTTGATCTTTAACGATAGAAGGGGTGGAAGCTCTTAAATCATAAATCAATGACTGTCCACTAGAAGTCCCACATGCAAAATTTAAACCATCATTTCTGAATTTGGTAGTTGTAACTTGAGTTGACTCACTAAGTTGATCAGAGACAAAAAGTTTGGCTGCTCTTTGTCTACTTCTTGGATCCCAAAATTCCACTGTACCATCCTCGAGACCAGCACATAGTAAACCATGAACTGGATTTATATCAACAGAGTTAACACCCTGCTCTGTGTCCAAAATATATGGATTCAAGAATCTACCTTGATCCAAGTTCAATCTATATAATTCGTTACCTGATGCACCTACCACTAAATCACAATTTACTGGATTATATGTCATATCTCTCCCAAATTTAGGAATTCTGGTTTTATAATGGATACCACCTCTTGTTTGAAATTCTATAGATCTATCATTTTGCAAATGAATCGACTTGGTCCAATCGTTGGATAATATTAAAAAATCAACATTTTCACAATCCGTATGTCTATCAAATTTTAACGATAAGTTTGCAAAATCATAAACATGGATTTGCGGCTTATAGGTACCAGTGGCTATAGCATACTGACCGTCTGGTGTAACTTTTATTTTATTAGAGGCTTCACTGAACTCAAAATCCTGAATTAATTCTATACGGTTTTGATAATCAATATCATTTTTCAAGGCTCTCTTTCTCTTTTTGGCGATCCAATCTGGTAATGATCTCGAAACGTTTGTACCAGCAACTTGATACACAGAGACGTTTCCTGCTGATGTAGATTTAAGCACCATTTCTGCAAACACAAGTATATGAAATGTAAATGATGAATAGAAAAGTAATCTTCTTTTATCGTTTTCAAGATGATGCCTCTTCGAAAGACTGCACACAAATAATTTTCAATAAGAAAAAAAAAAAAAAAAATTGTTCTATGTGAAGCTAATTTATATGCAGACCCGATTATATAAGCGATCAACTAGCTATTGGTATCAAACATCATGGGAAAGCCTTATTTAATGAACCGAATGCAAAAGAAAAGCTGAGAAGCTAACTACGAGACTACATAGTACATTACACAAAACATGAGGTCTAGGCCGAGACAGCCTGTTGTATTGAAGGTGGAAAACAAGTAAATTGGAAGACAAGCTAATTGAAGGTGTCACTTTCAAATTCGTCAACATGAACACTTTGCTTTCTAGCTGAATTGACTATATAGTGCTTCCTTTCCGGGGATTTGGAATTACCAAGAGCGAATTCACCGACTTCCTTTTCATTTGCAGCCAAGGGTTGATGACCAAGTACTTTGAAATTATATAAGTTTTCATACTCGGCAGCAGGTATCATTGAATAAGAAACATCATCGAGGGTATTCAATTTTAAAAACGAAGAAAGAGCTTCGTTATTACACTTCCCATTACTAAAAGTGGAAACAAAAACTTCCAACCCACTCTTAACCAAGTTGTCAATAATAATCTCATGACTGTTAGACACCAAGTAATTGAAAAGTTTTTCAAAAGTTTGGTACCAACTTATGTCTGCAAAACAAACATCATGAGCAAAATTGATCAAGCTTAACCAAGCTAAGGAATTATCTGAAGAAATATGTAAAATCTTGTTTACAATTTTATAAGCATAATTTTCAGCCATGATACACTTGAGGTCATTCTCATCAAATAATTCAATGAAATATAACATTGACACCAACGAGGAGAAAGCTAAATTAATAAGATTGAAGACTAATTTTTGGTTTATTTCATTCGAAGAATAATTATTCATAATAATTAATGCTCGAAATTCATCATCGATACACTTGGAGAGCAAAAGCAAATTGATTGGTAAACATAATAGTAAGCGCTTGAAGTTTTGATCATAATTAGACAATGGTGTCACATCAGTCTCTTCGAAAAAGTAGTTTGGCTTCGGCAAAGGAGGTAATTTGAAGTGATCAAAATTATTGATGACTATTTCTGGAAAACTGAATTGATTTTGGAGTGTCCCTGATAAATTCTTGATAATTAGGAAATTGATACTCAAGCACAAGGCCGACATTGATAACTTATTATTAGCTTTATTAAACTCGCCATAGATATTGATTTTGCTATCATCATTTTCAAAACCTTGGTTTAAGATTATCAAGGACGATTCCATAAGGAAGCAAACATTATCATTTTCTAAATAATCCAAAGACTCATTCTGATCAATTATATTAAGAAGAGTTGTAAACGCCTTCATATAATATTGTTGTGCGTTCTGTTGCATATTCGAATTAAAAAAATTTCGGTATGGAACTTGATCCTTGGCAATTTCTGCTAAACCAGAAGCTAAGGCATCATTATGCCCAAATGCAATGAAGGGCTTGATACCGTGACCACACGTATAGAGAGCTTTCTTCATTAATTCTTTATTAGTCGCTAAAGTCCGTGGGTTTTTATAAAAAATATCGGAAACGGAACCTAATTGGGTCAAACACATTATGACATACAATTGAAATTTTGATTGACCAGAAATATTCAACAAATCAGTTACTATCATCATTATTTGCTCTGACCAATTGACATCAATTTGCAGATTATTCTGAATAGATTTGTTATCATTGAAGCTCAGTTTTTCCTTATCATTATCATTATCAATAACCTCCTTGAACCTCAAGGCGAGATTATACGAATTGCCTACCTCGTCTTGCATTAATTTAAGAAATCCAAAACATGTTTCCATGAAGGGTTTATCCAACTCAAGGGTGGTATCACCAAGATAATCTAGAAGAAGCATATCTGAAAAAGAAGACAAAGAGAATTCCCTGATTGAAAAACATTTAGCTGCAACAATTTTTTCCCAACCTTGAGTGAATTTATCCGTGTCGGTGAAAATGACACCCATTTTGCGTTGAGATAAGGGATGGAGTAAGTGAAACCATAAAAGAATAGCAAAATAAAAGATGAGTCTTTGCGTATCAACCTCATCCAGGTTATTTTCAAGCTCCAATTGCTTTTGGATTGAAATAAGTAATACTTCAACAAGTGGGCAGCCATCAGTGTCTTCTTCTTGGGAGTAATAAGTCTCTAATGCATTAGGATACTTTCTCAATACTGAGATGATTGAAGCATAAACCTTAATTGTTTGCCCTTTAGCAGCTTGACCCAGCAACTCTTCAGCTGTCAAGCTTATCAATTTATTACTAATGTTCTTCAAAGCGGCAACACTCTCTTGAAATTCTGGATTTGTCATGATGTGATCTATCAACTCAAAAGAGAAAAAGTAGACTTTTGACTATAATTTGAAAGCGAAAAATAGGGATTCACCAGCACGGGCCAACACTTACTCAACTATATACACTTTTCTAAGCTCAAATAGCGAAACTATAGAAAGTAAATGGTTGTTTTACCTTCGTGTGTATCTTTCGTTACCACTTTTCTGACGCTATGTCTCAGATTTTAGTCAAAAAAGAAGGAACTGTGCGTGTTTGCAACTATTTTTAGCTGGTTTTGCACTACTTGTTGATAGCACACTTTTTTTTTTTTTTTGTTTTCTTAGCGATTCTTCTTTTGAAAATAAAAAAAGCCGCCAAAAGTTGCAAAAGTGTAAAAGGTTCCAACCAGGATTACGATACATTGAACTTAACAAAAAGTAAAAAAACCAAATTACATAATCGCTTGATGTAAATCCAGCTAGATCAAAAAGGAATCACCAACTTTTCTGCCTTATGCAAAACATCCTTCTGGAAGGAATCAGAAAAGGGGACTCTCGGAACTTTGACAACGTGCGTCGACGTGAGTTAGCGTAAGGTATGGTTGGAAGTAAAAGGTTCAAGGACCGTACAATAAGAACCAAGCATACGAGGCAATCAAAATATTATATAAAGGGAGAGAGTGGTAAATGAGTACTAAATATGGCTCAGCAGTATCTTGGATAAACGGATCCAAAGAAGAAAAAGAAAGAAAAACACGAGTATTATTACCAAAACCAATCCGACTCCACTAAGGAACCAAATCATATTTTGCATGTAGGAAGGAATTACCGAAAGCAATTAATCTGTTCATCTGCTTTGGATTTGAAACCTTGAAGTGTTGGTCGATTAAAGCTAGCTGTGGTATCGTTAGTGAATAGCAAGTAAGTAGAGGGATTTCTATGCAATAATTTGGTTAAGTATGGGTTGGTACTCTTGGGAACCTTTATTGTGAGAGTACAGGTATAGATACCTTACAGTTAGTCTTGTAAAGCTTCAAAGTGATTCATAGCCGAAACAAAATTCTGAAGCAAAAAATAACCAGTTAGAAATTTTGAAAATCAAGAAGATTCCAACTGTGCATACGTTAACCTACGTCTAAGAACATTGCATTGAATGCCAAATTTCTAATTTTTACGTTTCTTATTTGTTCTTGTACTTTAATGTTTCTTTTTTTTATTTTGATGCTTTTTTTGCTTCTCCATATACAGTAACTTAGAAGAAAGACCCTTGGTGTCGTACTTTTAGAATCCAGACTGGAAATGGAACAGTGTTCAATTACACCTCAAAAATATTTTTAAGATCCTGAACAATAGAAAAGAAATTAGCAAAAGCTTAATTAACAATACTTACTCACGTGAACAGCAGTGTTGATAAGCTTTTATTGGTATTGAACTGTTCCTGTATTCATTGAATCTTGCTGTAGGTTCTGTATTTGTACTTTTGCTTTTAAGACTATTCCTCATTTTGACAATCGCCTTTTAACTTTTTTTTTTTTTTTTGAATAGAGTATCTTGTTAATCTTCAATAAATGTTATATTCAGTTCTATTAGATACAAACAGGCATCTTTGTTTGTATATTATTTTCTCTTCGTTTCTTTTTTATTTTATTTTTTATTATTTTATATTTGTCATACCGTCTTGATAGTTGTAATAGATTGAAATAAGAATATATAAAGAAGATTAGGTCCTCTCTTCAAGACTAGGTATTCAAGTATTAGTTTTAGAACGAATTATACCCAAAATGCTCAATTATAACTATTCATTTGAAAAGGCAAAGTCAAAAACTAAAGATTCAGCCTTCAATACTCCGCCAGCTTCGCCAACTATACGTAATTCATCAAGTTTTGATAGGGGTCATAGGCGGTCAAATTCGATTTCTTACAATACTAGAAATAAAATGAAAGATCATTATTTTCAAAGAGATTCTATTGATACTTTAAGTAGTAAGCACAGCTTATTCTCCAAAACCTCTAACCATTCTGAACCAGTTTCTCCAATTACCTTGGATAAAGGTTGTTCACACGTACAAGCACCAACACAAATACAAGCACGAACACAAGCACCAGAACCATATATCGATTTGGATGTAATAAATGTCGAGAGTGAAAAGTTTCGTCGTAGTCGGCAAGCTAGCTTGGTTTCATGTATTACATCATCATACCGTTTGGAGGGTAATGCAAGTGGGAACGAAGTTTACAAATGTATTCCTAGAAGTTATTCTTTTTCATCTCAAGATGGTGCAAAATTTAATAAAGGATGTAAAAATCAAAAATGTTATTCGCAGTCTCTAGAATACCCAGAATTTAATTTAAGAGAATTTCTTGAAGATGACGACGAAGAAGCAAGCTCGATTGAAAGTCATGAAGATGCTCATAATCCATTTGACTTGGTTGAAGAAGATTCTGCTTTGCAATTTAATGACGAGTATAAAGTTAAAGAAAGAGACATTTTACTACCCCAATTATCGAATGATTTAATTTTGAAGTTTCAAACGAAAAATGAAGCCCAACCTGAACCCCACAAAAGTTTGAAGGTTGATGAGGAAAAGAAGAGGAGGAATTCTAGATCATTTAGAAAATTTGGACTAATACGCCTGGGCAGCTTTTTAAAAAATAAAGATCATTTCAAAAAGGATAAGAGTTGAATCGGTTGATTTTAACCATATTTTTGTATATTAATAGAACTATATAATAAACGATAACAATGTACTGTATTATTCGATTACCGTAAATCATAAATAATTTCAAGTATAGAAAATAATTTAAAATGATACATTTGTAATTACGAAAAAATTATTGCAAAAAGTCTTAATAATAATTTGAGACAGGCTTAACTTCTTGTTTTATGTGTATTTACCAAGGGTATTAAGCGCATTTACCACGGGCATTAAGCGCATTTAGAGTTAAAGTATAGTTATAAAGGAGATTGAAGTGTATTTAAGTTTTTAAAGTATATTTATATTCGAAGAAATAGAGCGTATTGGAGAAATAGAGTGTATTTAAAGAAGTAGAGTGCATCTAAAAAATTAGAGTGCATTTAAAGAATTAGAGTGTATTTAAAGAATTAGAGTGTATTTAAAGAATAAGAGTGATTTCAAAAAACGATCTAGATATTGTTTTAGGGAAAACAGACAATGTATTATTCACTATAGAAGTTTTAATTTAATTGAGCAGCCAAACTATCTAATTGTTTTTTAATTGCCGATTTGGCAGTACCACCGATAGCCGTTCTTCTTTCCACACTTACTTCAAAGTTGAAAACATCTTTAACATCTTCATCAAATCTTGAATCAATTTTTTGTAATTGTTCAAATGATAATTGGTCAATACCTGATAATTTTAATTCTTCAGAAGTTCTAACACATTCACCGGAGATATGATGAGTTTCTCTAAATGGAACACCTTTTCTAACTAAATAATCTGCTAAATCAGTAGCCAACATATCCATTGTTAATGCACCTTCCATTTTTTCTTTATTGATTGATAAAGTTGAAATTACCCCAGTAGCTATTAAAACAGAATGTTCAACGGTGGTTAAAGCATCAAACAAAGGTTCTTTATCTTCTTGCATATCTTTATTATAAGTTGAAGGAATTGATTTAATAGACATTAAAAATCCTGATAATGAACCGAAAACACGACCAGATTTACCTCTTAAAAGTTCTAAAGAATCTGGATTTTTCTTTTGAGGCATAAGGGAAGAACCAGTTGAATAAGCATCTGCTAATTGAATAAATCCAAATTCTGCGGTTGAATAAATAATTAAATCTTCTGAAAAACGAGAAATATGATTCATAAATAATGTAGACCAAAATAAGGTTTCAACAACGAAATCACGATCTGATACTGCAGTTAATGAGTTACCAATAACTGATTTAAATCCTAAACCTTCTGCTAAAAATTCTCTATCAATACCATATGGATGACCTGCTAATGCACCTGCTCCTAATGGTGATTGATTAACTCTTTCTAATATTTGTTTTAATCTTTTATAATCTTCAGTGAAATAAGTAGCATAGGATGATAACCAATGGGACCATCTAATTGGTTGAGCTCTTTGTAAATGAGTATAACCTGGCATTAAAACATCAATTTCCTTTTCTGCTCTTTTAAGAATAGTATTGATAAATCCACCTAAAAATTCTAATAATTTAGTTAAGTTTTCACGAACATATATTCTCATATCACAAGCAACTTGATCATTTCTTGATCTACCAGTATGAACTTTACCAGCAATATGTTTACCAATTATTTCTCCTAATCTTCTTTCATTAGCAGTATGAATATCTTCATCACCTGGTTTTTCAACAAATTTACCAGATTTCCATTCATCGTGTATGGTATCTAAACCTTTATGAATAGATGATAATTCTTCTTTAGTTATTAAACCAATTTTATTTAAACCTTCAGTATAAACTTTGGTACCAGTTAAATCAGCTTCATACATTCTTTGGTCATAAGGGAGAGATGCATTATATAAATCCATCAATGGATCAGTGGCACCAGTAAATCTACCACCCCATAACTTACTTTCAACAGGTTGATCAGCTGACATTTTATCTTTTTGTTAATTATATAGATTGATAATTCTTATAATAATGAATTTTTCAATTTTTATTACTTTGAACAAAATTTTTCAGCGAAATTTTGACTCTTTATATTGGGCGATTATTCATCGCGCTTAGTGAATTACCATATTAGTCATTTTCTTCCAAATTCCCTGAAAATTTTCGCTCGTCATTAGTTTGTGTAATTTGAAAAAAAAAGTTTCAATATGTCAAATTTTATAGATTGACTCATGGACAATCTACAAATACATTAAGGGGAATAAATAGATGTTATTAGATTATATTTATACATACAAAGAAAAGTATACAAGAGGAAAAAAAATAATTCTTTTATGTTTAAACTAAGGTTTACATCTACCAGTAAATCTTGGGTATAAGGAACAATCTCTAACAGTAAATCTATCACATAACCAGGCTAAGATTCTTTCAGTACCCAAACCGTAACCACCATGAGGAGAGCAACCATATTTGGATTGATCAGCTAACCAGTAGTAGTCTTTCAAGTCAAGACCTTCTTTATGAATGGCAGCGACTAATTCTTTATAGTTATCAATTCTCATAGAACCACCAGTAATTTCACCAACATTTGGCATTAAGACATCAACTGATTCGGTAACTCTTGGATCATCAGCACATTTTTTCATGTAGAAGGCTTTAATTTCAACTGGGAAACGAATTAATAAGATTGGTTTACCGATAATATCAGTCATTTTACGTTCAGCAGCTTCAGCAATATCATCACCAAATTTAAAAGCTTCACCATCTTCATTTGGAATACCATGTTCATTCAACCAATCCAAAGCATGAATATATTCCATTCTTAAGAATGGCATTTGAGGAACAACGAAATTTGGGTTTAATTGTTTAATCAATGGACCAGCAACTGGATCTTCAACAACGTATTTAATAACATAAGTATAAAGACGTTCTAAATGATCTAATAAATCATTAAATGTTATAAAAGCCAATTCTGATTCAATATGAGTAAATTCAGATAAATGTCTTCTAGTATGAGATTTTTCAGCACGGAAAGATTCTTGAACACAATAAACGTCACCTAATGCTGGTAAACAAGTTTCTAAATATAATTGAGAAGATTGAGTTAAGAAAGCTTCTTGACCATAATAATCCATTTTAAATAAAGTAGAACCACCTTCAACTTGAGTTTGAACCATACAAGGAGGAGTAACTTCAGTAAGACCTTCATCAGCAAAAAATTTTCTAATTGAAGTCATTAAAGCAGCTCTAACTTTGAAAACAGCAGATAAAGTTTCACCTCTTAAGGCTAAATGACGTTGATCTAATAATAATGAAGGATCAGCATTTTCTTGAACTTTATTAGTAAAAGCTTCTTCACCACTTGGAGCTAAACCAATAACTTCATAATAATCAGCAATTAATTCAACACCACCTGGAGCAGATTTACCTTCTGGTAATTTATTAATAACCCCTTTAATCAGAACAGTTGATTCTAAAGTTAATTCTTGACTAATTCTTGCTTTAGCTAAATCACCAGTTAAAACAGCTTGTAAAAATCCACTACCATCTCTTAAAGTAATAAAAGCTAAACCTTTTTGTAATCTAAAACGATGTACCCAACCTTGAACATTAACTCTGGTTTGTAAGTTATCTTGAACTGATCTTAATTTAATCTTTTTAGCTTGTGGTAATGATTTATCTTCTTCAATTTTAATTAAATCTAATTCAGCTAATCTTTTAGCATTTTCTTCATCCTTCTTCTTTTGATCTTGTTGTGCTTTAACTTGTTTTTCTTGTTTCTTCTTCAATCCTTCAGCTCCCTTCTTGGCCTTCTTCAAAGCTGATGCAGAAATTTCAGAATATCCAAACTCTTCTGATTCTTCTAATTGTTTATAGATTAACACCTTGGCTTCTGGTTGAACAAATAAGGCGTATGCAGGTGTTTGAAATGGTTGGGCTTCAGTACCTGCTACATCGGCACCATCAACACCAGACTTCTCGTTGACGTAGACTTGTGACATCTTAGGGCTTATAGTCTATTAATTGGTTTATAATGTTTAAGTCTAATAAGATTGATTTTCAAACTTCATACACCTTTTTCTTTTTTTTTTTTTCCTCTGGTCGTTCTCTCTTGGTTTCCAATATGACTCTTCGCGGTGTAGTTTTAGTCTATTTTTTTTTTTTGTTTTCTATGTGTTTCACTTCTGACTCAATCCCGTAAAGAAAGCTTATTCCGCGCGTGCATAGATTTACGCGCTGTTACTTAGTGCTATTGAGTATTTTTCAGCACTGGCCGTTTTCAGAAAAACACCCGGACCGCAACCTGTAAAACTGATCGATTTTCTATTTTTACAGGTTAAGAGTCAGAACTTTATCAAAAAATTTTCAGAATTTGTAGATTTCGGTTAGTTTATGAGCAGAAAATCAAGAGAGAGACTGGAAAAAAAAAAAAAAAAAAAAAAAAAAAAAAAAAAAAAAAAAAAAAAAAGTGAGTGTATAACGAATACCTAAAGGAAATCTTTTTTCAACTTCTTTAGAACCTCTTTGATTAACCCAAAGTACTAGAATTAGTCCGAGTTATACTCAGCTTTGTTTGTAGGGACTGAGTTTATTCTAGAAGAACAAGACGACGAAAGTATAAATAGAAAAGAATGGCTTTAGAACAATCCTTAGCTGCCTTATCCTTGGCTACTGTTTCTGCTGAAAATACTATTCCAACTAAAACATTAGTTTTTAAACCAAAAACTGCCAAAACTGCTACACCAGTTCCGCTTGTTGTTTTTGCTTTACAATCAACTCAAACCCCATCACCTGTAATTGCCAAAGCAGCAGGAGTTAAAGAACCAAGATTAGCTAGAGATGATTTAGTTCAAGAATTTTTCACAGCCTCAGCTAAAGAAATTTCAATTGCAAATCTTCATAAAGATTTAGCTGGTAAGATTAAGATTCTTATTGATGAAAATATTGTTAAAGCAGATTCTGAAACTATTTTAGAATTATCAACTGAATCTTCAAAAGCAAGTTTACCTGCTAAAACTATTAATGCATATTTAGAATCTACTGGTATTGAAATTATTCCAGTTGATTTTACTGTTGAAGCCACTGTTCCTGCTTCAGCTCCAGGTTCTGCTGATAAATCTAAAAAACTTGCATTGAAAAAGGAAAAAGATGCTGCTAAATTAGAAGATGCTAAATTGGTTGGTATTACCGTTGATAAAGCTAAAGATTTTTCATCTTGGTATTCTCAAGTTGTTGTTAAAAGTGAAATGTTGGATTATTATGATGTTTCAGGTTGTTATATTTTAAGACCAAACTCTTATAACGTTTGGGAAGAAATTCAAGATTGGTTTAATTTCCATATAAAAAAATTGGGAGTTAAAAACTGTTATTTCCCAATGTTTGTTTCTTCAAGAGTTTTAGAAAAAGAAAAAGATCATATTGAAGGTTTTGCTCCTGAAGTTGCTTGGGTTACTCGTGCTGGTTCTTCTGAATTAGAAGAACCAGTTGCTATTAGACCAACTTCTGAAACTGTCATGTATCCTTATTATGCTAAATGGATTAGATCTCATAGAGATTTACCATTAAAATTACATCAATGGAATTCTGTCGTTAGATGGGAATTTAAACATCCTCAACCATTTTTAAGAACTAGAGAATTCTTATGGCAAGAAGGTCATACTGTTCATTTAACTAGAGAAGAAGCTCAAGTTGAAGTTAATCAAATTTTAGATTTATACGCTCGTATTTATGAAGAATTATTGGCTGTTCCAGTCGTCAAGGGTAAAAAAACTGAAAATGAAAAATTCGCTGGTGGTGATTATACCACTACCGTCGAAGGTTTTATTGCTGCTACTGGTAGAGGTATTCAAGGTGCTACTTCTCATCATTTAGGTACTAACTTCTCTAAAATGTTTGATATCTCTGTTGAAAATCCAGAAGGTTCTGATAAACCAAGAATTTTAACTCATCAAAACTCTTGGGGTTTATCTACTCGTGTCATTGGTGTTATGATTATGACTCATTCTGATAATAAAGGTTTGGTTTTACCTCCTCGTGTTGCTCAAAATCAAGTCGTTGTTGTTCCAGTTGGTATCACCGCTAAAACCACTGATGATCAAAGAAAAGAGATCAATGATGGTGCTGCTCAAATTGAAAAGAGATTAAAAGATGCTGAAATCAGAGCCTTTGGTGATTACAGAGCTAATTATACCCCAGGTTGGAAATATGCTGAATGGGAATTAAAAGGGGTTCCATTACGTATTGAATTTGGTCCAAAAGATTTACAAAATGGTCAAGCCGTCGCTGTTAGACGTGATGATAACTCTAAATACACTGTTAAATTAACTGAATTGGAAACTAGAATCCCAGAAATTTTACAAGAAATGCAAGTTGGTTTATTAGAAAAAGCTCGCAAAGACTTTGACTCTCATCGTGTTATTGTTGATGAATGGAAAGATTTTGTTCCTACTCTTAATGCTAAAAACGTCATTCTTTCTCCATGGTGTGGTGATGGTGATTGTGAAGATGATATTAAAGACTCTTCCGCTAAGAAAGATGATGGTGAAGATGAAGAAGTTGATGAAAAGGCTCCATCTATGGGTGCTAAATCCTTATGTATTCCATTTGAACAACCAACCTTAAAATCCGGTCAAAAGTGTGTTAAATGTGATAGAGTTGCTAAAGTTTACTGTATGTTCGGTAGATCATATTAGTTTATTTATTATATTGGTGTTTATAGTTTGTTGATAGTTTATTCGCTCATGATGTTTAGAATTTGTTGATAGTTCATAATACATATCTATCTTTTTATGTCTTAGGTTAAATTTTTGTAATGGTCCCAAAATTTGGAATTTTCAAAATCACTGACTGGAATCAGCTTCACTACCGTTTTTCCTTCTTCTAAATCAAGATAGTGAATACTCAATAGTTCTAATTCTTTGGTTACGTAGTCACGAACCTTGTGAAAATTAAGACCAACTTGTTTGAGACCATGTGAATCATCAGAAAGACAAAATCGACCACCATTCTTTTTGATTGCCAAACTTATGTCTTTCTTGGGATATGGTGAATCCCAACCTTTTCTAATTGCAGCAGAATTAAGTTCAAACAAAGCACCATAATTGATGGCATATTTGATATTTCTCAATACAACTTCCCATACATCGGGCCAATCTGTTTCAAGATTTATATCACTAAGTTCTTTCCCTGTAGTTTCATCAATTTCATCCTTTGGTTCGAACAAGCGAATTAGATCGAAATGTCCAATGACATTAGGCTCTAACCTACTAATGACTTCGAATTGCAAGTCAAGGTAGTCCTTGTACAAAGACCTGGTGGTTTTCTCACTGGATTTTTCTCTAGCTTTAAGCCAAAGTTCGGGAGAGAAATCGATAGGTATGCTATGAACATAATGAACCGAACCAACTGTCATATCAATCTTATACTTTTTAAGTATTTCACTGGTATAATTGATATGTGCATCATCTAATCCTTCAATTTCGAAACCCACAAGCACTTTGATGCCTTCCTTACTATTATAGTCTTCTTGCAATTGGGTAGCATGTTCGATGTATTTTTCAAAGTTTTGTAACAAGTTTTCTTTCTCGTAGCCCTTTTCAATCTCTTCGGGATAGAGAAATTCATTTGATAACCTAGGCATATGTTCTGTTAAACAGAAATGGGTAAATCCCATTGAATCCGCTTTTGAAACAATTTCATCAAGTCTATCGACAGCATGAGAGACATAGTCCCCACTGTGGCTATGATGGGAATGCATATCAATTCTAGTTTTAAGAATGAGCTTGGGTATTAATCTTTGGTTTTTTCAGCTTTCCGCTATCAGCTACAATTTCTATACGCGAAACGATTTGACGGACCGAGAACAAAAAGAAAAAGAAAAAAAAAAAAAATCAGTTTGAAAAATTAGTCAATATTCTAGATAGAAAATATAGTCATCTTTACACTTAATGTTTAAGCTATTGTCAAAACCTTCAATAGTGCTAAGGAAAGGTAGTGGCCTTTGTATTGCTCGGAACTTGAGTACTATACTTAGTCCTACAATAAAAGAGCTCTTGTTAAACCCACCTCGATCAGAATCTTTAGTATCAACTCAAGGGCATATAAAATCCATAAGACAATTCAAGAACATCGGATTTATAGACTTGTCAGATGGCTCAATCCATCTGAGTCTCAGTATAGTTATCAGTGATCCAGAAGTGGCCTTCAAGCAGAGTAAGTTTCAAGTTGGCGAAAGTATAACGGTTAAAGGATTGTGGAGGGATTCCAAGGGTACACAAAAACATGAACTACTTTATAATCCTAACGAAGAAGCACATTCCCTAGCATTAATAGGAGGTGTCCCAGAAGCATACCCTATTCAAAAGAAGACTCAAACCTTACAATTTTTGAGGACGTTACCAACGTTGAGGCATCGTACGTCAACTTTGGCGGCCATATTAAGATTCAGATCATTCATGGAATCAAAAATGAATGAATTTTTTGAATCTGAACACTTCGTGAAGGTTTCTCCACCACTTATCACTAGCTCAGATTGTGAGGGAGCAGGTGAACAATTCAAGGTTGAGCCATTAAACAAACCAAGTTCCCAGAGTCAAGGCGAGAAAGAGGATTTATTTTTTGGAAAAAACACTTATTTGACTGTTTCCACACAATTGCACCTAGAAGTTTTGGCTCAATCACTTAACAGGGTATGGACATTAACTCCCTGTTTTCGTGCAGAAAACTCCAATACCAATAGACATTTAAGTGAATTTTGGATGTTAGAAGCCGAAATATGCTATATTTCTGATGTTCGCCAGTTGACAGCTTTCACTGAAGCAATGCTTAGGTATGTAACTGCTTCTATTAAAGATGAAGCCGAATCACTTCATGCAAGTGGAAACTTCGATGATTTAGTAAATTCAAGATTCAATAAGGAGGATATTGATACCATTATAAGTCGTTGGAATACTTTACTATCGGATAATCCATGGCCCAATATAACATATACTGAAGCAATTGAAATTATAAACCAAGTTAAAAATAAGGGTAGACTGAAAGGTCGATTATCATGGGGTGACTCTATTCAAACCGATCATGAAAAGTGGCTTGCAGGAGAACATTTCAAATCACCAGTTTTCATCACTGACTACCCCAAGGAACAAAAACCATTCTACATGCCTCCTTCTACTATCTACAATCCAGAGAATCCAACCGTAGCATGTTTCGATTTGATCGTGCCCGGAATGGGTGAGTTAGTGGGTGGGTCCATGAGAGAGCATCGCTATAGCGACCTAGTAACTGAAATGAAGAATCGTAATATGGACACCCAAGAAATGGAATGGTATTTGTCAACAAGACTCAATGGTAGTGTTCCTCATGGTGGTTTTGGAATGGGTTTTGAAAGATTAATTTCTTACTTGGGTGCAATGGAAAACATCAAAGATGTCATTCCATTCCCAAGAGCCCCTCAAGTTTGCAACTGTTAATGGAAGTTGTATCTCTTGTAATTGTATATATCTGTATATACCTGTATTTAATTGTATATAACTTTATATAACTTTATATAATTGTATATAACTGTATATAATTGTAAATAGCATTTAGAAATACTGCAAAATTCATATCAATAGATCCGTACCTCTTCATCACCAATTTATCTGCAGAATGATTACTTAAGCAGGCCCGAAAAAAGTAAAGAAAAAAAAATTCGATTGCTCGACGAGTTGAGAGAAGCATTAAATCAAAAAAGAAAAGCTTCTTCATACTAGTTTTACACCTTTTCAAGATACTAAACAACAAGCACAGGTAAAATGGATCAATTAAACGTCAAAGAACAACAAGAATTTCAACAAATTGTTGAACAAAAACAAATGAAAGATTTCATGAGATTATACTCCAACTTAGTCTCAAGATGTTTCGAAGATTGTGTCAATGATTTCACTTCTGCTAACTTGACCACTAAAGAAAGTGGTTGTATCAGTAAATGTTCCGAAAAATTCTTGAAACACTCCGAAAGAGTTGGTCAAAGATTCCAAGAACAAAATGCCTTGTTAATGCAAAACTTACAAAAGCAATAGATTTCTTCCTAATGATTATCAAGAATGATACAACATTCTTATTTAACGATAAAACAAAAAAATCAACGAAAATAATTCACAACTGCAGGCTTGCCTAGTCAGGTCTTTTTTATATACTGGTTGATTTCAACTACGTGATCGGCTTTCTTCTATTTTACTCTCAATCAAGTTCTCCTATACTTTGTACATATTTAGAGCTTGCATTACAATATACATATATATTATTATTATTATAACCAATTTAAAATTGTTATTGATTTTAGTTGAGTTCCAGATCTATACTCAACTGTTGCAGCGTGCTTATCTTATTCTGTATAAACATTTGCCACTTGAATTCTTATTCCTGTAAGGAATATTGGGGCAATCGACTTTTTTCAAGCTTAGAAGAATGAACCAAAAAAAAAAAAAAAAAAAAAGAGCGAAAACCGAAGTAGACAGAAAAGTTAAAACAAAACAACTTACTATAAACTTGAATAAATAACGTTATAAACATATACATCTTACTATCAAAATCATGCTTGAATTGTCACTACGAAATGACTTGTATCCAGTACTTATCGCTTCCACCATAAATAAGAATATTAAAAGTTTGAAGGAAGTTAAACAACTGGTAGAATTAAATATCAATTCTTTCTTGAAGGATTTGAATAAGTTACAATCTACTTATAACAATCGGTATGGTTATAACGAAGTAAATGAAATAACCCAAGATCATCTCTCTAGCATAATACAGAAAACGGATTTCAACAAGTTTGTTAGTATAGTCGATGAAAACTTAAAAGTGGAAACACTTCCAGAAAAATATGAATCTCAAATCTCAAGCATAATAGTTAATTCAGCATGGCACCATTCACTTAATATTGTCAAATTGGTTAATGATTTGAAAATTGCATATAAGCGTGATTCTGAAGATGACAAAACTGACGCCGATAAAAAGATAGCCAAAGTAACTGAAAATGAACATAGTTCCGATTTGTCCAATCAACCAATTGGAATACCTGACAATCAACCAACCATAGAGCAAAAATCTGACCTAGAGAAATCTGAGGTTGTAAATCAAGCAAATATTGATATCGAAGATAAAAAGTCTTTGACGGAGGCTGAAACGAAAGCTGATATGATTGAAAGTGAAAAGGATGATATGGAGATTGATAACAAGGACCACCAAATAGAAAAGATCGATTCTGAGGGTGCTGACGATATGACAGCCAACAGAAAAGATGATAATATTGAATCTGTCACTAAGGATAAAGATGAGATTTCAGCAGAGGGTGATCATGTAGGTAATGTTGGTTCCAGTAATGAAAATCATGATGATTCTAAGAATGATATTGACATGGTACCTGAGAATGAAGAATCCAAACAAAATGATGAAACGAAGTTGGAGGAAGATGTCGTTGACGAATCACCACAACCGGTAAAGGATAAGAATCAGAACATTAAATCTGGACAGCTTGAGAAACTCGAGAAACTGGAAGAGGAGGAGCCTTCTCCTGAAATAGATGCTGAACCAATACAAGAAAAGGGCAAAGTAATTGATAAAGAAAACTTATCTAGCTCTAATGGAATGACATACGAGAAAGAAAATGATAGTGATGCTAAAGTTTCAAAGAATGATTCTTCAGCTGCCATTGAACATGACTTAAACATAGAAGAAAAACCTGTCAAAAAGGATGAAGAAAGCGAGGATGATGAAGATGACGATGATGTTGATGATGATGATGATGATGACGATGATGATGATTCTGATTCTGATGATGACGATGGGCATATTCGTGAAATCAAGCGTACCGAAAGACAAAGAAAAGCTGCCCAGAGGAAAGCTCTATTGGCTAAAGAGACTTCCGCTGAGAGTAGTCGAAAGCGATCACTTTCAAGTTCAGCTCCTAATCCGCAACAGCATAAAAGATTTCAGCATATTGCTGTCAACCTTATCAGCAATATACAAACCCATCGCTTTTCATCACCATTTTTAAATCCCGTCAATAAAAAGGAAGCATCAGATTATGAGGACATCATATATCTGCCCAAAGACTTGAAGAACATACTCAAAAATATCAAGCTGAAAGCAGATTCCCCACCTTATAAGACAATCAAAGAGTTAGAGAGGGATATTATGTTGATGTTTGCCAACTGTATTATGTACAATAGGTCTGATACAGATTTGGTTGAACTTACTAAAAGTATGAAAAATGATGTCAGAGACTCATTTAAAATGTTTGAAGATGCAGCATCAGATATTAGCTAGTCATGTAGTTTACGTTTATTCAACTTAATATAAAGTATGTAATTTTAGTGGTTGTCACATCGATTTTGCAATTTGTAGGTTCACTTTTTACATAAGCAGAGGCGATGAAAACTTTTTCGACACAAAAAAGAAAATTTCTAAAGGCAAGAGGAGTTTTTGATTATCTTCGAAATCGCATCCTATGGTGATTGATAGACTTGGATACTAATCTTCTTTGCTAATTATCTAGATTCTGTCTATTAAAAAGGAATTAGAATCCAATTAAAAGTGAATTGCATAAGATATTTTGGAAGATTCGCGAGGACTAATTCAGCCATGCCATCATCATTCGTTAAATACTCATCTTTCGATGTTGATTACGCCCCCGCTCAAATTACCAAATGGAAATCAGAAAGAACTGGCTTGCAGCTTGTCTATATTAATCAACCTTCTCCAATCGTAAATGGTTATTTTGCAGTGGCTACAGAAATTCCCGATGATTCAGGATGTCCTCATACCTTGGAACATTTGATCTTTATGGGGTCAAAAAAATATCCATATAAAGGATTATTGGATACATTGGGTAACAGATTATTTTCCACAACCAATGCTTGGACTAGTGTTGACCAAACCGTGTATACATTAACTACTGCTGGCTGGGATGGTTTTAAATCATTATTGCCCGTTTATCTCGACCACTTGCTCAACCCAACATTGACCGATGAAGCATGTTTAACAGAGGTATATCATGTTGATGGGAAGGGTAAAGAAAAGGGTGTTGTCTTTAGTGAAATGCAAGGAATTGAAAGTCAGTCTTGGTTTGTGACTTTCCTCAACATGCAAAGAAAATTATATGCCAAAGATTCTGGCTATTCATCCGAAACTGGTGGATTAATGTCTGAATTGCGTCACTTAACTAATGATCAAATAAAAGAATTTCACAAAAGTTCATATAGGCCTGATAATTTATGCATCATCATTACCGGCTACGTTGATGAAACAGAGCTTTTAAATATTGTCTCAGAATTTGACAATGAATTAAGTCCATTGCCATCGACTCCTAATAAGAGACCTTTTCTCGATTCCAAGCACGATGAACCATTGAGTGAAACTATCATTGAGGAGGTCGAATTTCCTGAAAAAGATGAGTCAATGGGTGAAATCGTTATCTCTTGGATTGGTCCTCATAGTGAGGAAATATTAGTGAATGTCGCTATTGATATGATAGGATCTTACTTCAGTGATAGTCCGATTTCCTACTTTAATAAGGACTTGGTTGAAATTGAAAATCCTTTGGCCAATGAAATCGACTTCAACACAGATGATTATGTTAGAACTACAATCAATTTCAGTATTGGGTCAATACCTACAGAGCATTTGAAATTAGTTGACTCCAAAGTAAAAGAAATCATCAACCAACATTCTAAACCAGATAATTTTGATTTGAAATATATGAAGCAAATTTTGAATCAACAGAAGTTGAAGTTTGTTTCGATAACTGAAAAATCTGCCCAAATTTTTGCCAATGTAGCAATTAACGAATTCATATATGGTAATGAAGATGGAAAAGACTTGCAAAGATGGATCAAGACTTTGGAAGATTTTGAAGCTTTAGAAAAATGGACCGCAGAAGATTGGACTAGCATAATCAAGAAATATTTTGTTGATAATCATTCAGCTACAATTTTGGGCAAACCTTCTTCAAAGTTAAATAAATCCTTGAAGCAACAAAATAAAGAATTTTTGAAACAGACTAAAGAAAAATACGGTGAAAATGGATTGAAGAAGTTACAAGAAAAATTTGATCTTGCCCAAGAGGTCAATAACAAGCCAATCCCCGAAGACATAATCAAACTGTTCGACAGACCTGATCCTGCAAAAATTCAGTTCATCGAGACTGACTCTTATAGAGCTGGTTCAAACAACATTGACTTCCCCTTATATAACCTTGATGATGAATTCAGCAATGTGTTATTGAAAGATACTCCATCAGACTACCCACTTTCCTTCCATTTCGAAAATTATAAGTCTCAATTCACGACGGCTCACTTAATCCTGAGCTCCACTACAGTTGACAAAGAATTACTTAAGTATATGTCAGTCTTGGAAGAGATTTTTGGCTTATCTATTCAAACTCCTGATGGTCAATACATTCCGTATAATGATGCGATTTCACAAATTAATGATGATTTAATCGAATTTCAATTGGATAATGGATTTGATGGTCAATTTTATGAATTAATAAACGTTAAGGTTAAGTTTGAAAATCAAAATTATGCAAAAGCAGTTGATTGGATTCTAAAAGTTTTGAAGTATTCTCTTTTTGAAGAATCAAGAGTTAAAGTTATAATTGAAAAGATCATCAATTCTTTACCAGAAAAGAAACGCAATGGAGAATTAATGATGTACTCTTCCCAACTTCGTACTTTGTACACTGAAGAAAGTCTCAGAAATGCACAAGATTGCATTAATACAGAAACTTTTTATAAGGATCTCTTAGTCAAGATTGAAAACGGTCAGTTCAAAGAAATTGAAAATGATTTGAATCGCCTAAGATCCCAATTATTTAATTTGGATAATATTAAAATTGTTATAATTGGTAATGTCAAAGCCTTAGATAAACCAGTTTCTACTTGGGATAAATTTGTTGATGCATTCAAGGGTACTTCAAGTGATAAACAAGGTTTAGATTTCATTTCGAATTTACCTCGTGCATTCGAATTCCATTCGGAGATTGGTAAAGAATGCAAGCAAAGAGCATTTATTACAACAGTTTCATCAACTGAATCATCATACTTGGCTTCTTGTACCCCAATTCCAAGAGACTATTTTAATAAAGATTTCTATTCTGTGTCCATCGCATGCGAGTTTTTACGTGCCTTGGAAGGACCACTTTACAGAGGAATCAGGGGCACTGGTTTAGCATATGGAGCCAGTGTTCGTCAAAACATTGAAACTGGGTATCTTAGTTTCTCAATTTATAGAGGTGCTGATGTTCAACAAGGATGGATCGCGGGTAAAAAGGCAATTGAAGACTATATTATTGGAACTCAAAAGATCGAACAGCTTGATCTTCAAAGTTCAATTGCCGGTATAGTTAATGGATTTGCAGAAGCTGAAAGTAATGCGTATGATGCAGCTGCTGGTAAATTTAATGATGATATTCTCAAGAAGAGAGGACCTAATTTCACCTATACTTTCATCGATAAATTGAATCAAGTTACTATTCAAGATGTTCTTCATGTTTTCAAAAAGTATTTTCTACCATTGTTTACTCCGCAAAATTCGTTATTATTTGCCTGTCTTCCTCCAACTAAGTCAGATGACTTTAGTAAATTTTTAAAAGAGATAGGATATGATGTCAGCGTGGAGGAAATTGGCTCAGGTGAAGTTGGTGAGGATGAGGGATGTTGCTCTGGCCATGACCATAGTCATGCAAGTGACGATGACACTGGTAATGATAGCGAATCCGATAGCGGATCTGATAGCGAATCTGATAGTGGCAGTGATAATACCATGGAGGAAGATGATTAAGGGTAAAATTTTGTAGATTATGTATAGATTTTTAATAGAAAAAATACAGACCTTGTCTTTGTAGGGCTCAAACGATAAGTTCTTGAATTGGAGAGAAATAAATATACTTATATATAAGATGCATTTAACTATAAAATAAGAGGATAAAAAGATAAAAAGAACGAAATGAAATAAAGGGAAAAGCAAAAAATTAAATATTAAATTAATCTATGAGTCTAGATGAGAAGCTATTCAGTTGCCTCGGTATTAGGTTCTGGAAATGATAAATGAATCAATTTTTCAGCTTCTAGATCTTTCGAGTCCTTTTTCAAGAATTCAACATAATTAGAAACTTTTTCACAAACTTGTTGTTGAGGCATCTTAGCAACATTTTCCCAAAAGTTATTTGAAGTAATACCATGACAAGCAATCCATTTTGAAATGGTATGAAATTTCAATTCCCAATCAGTTTCACCAAAATCATCTTTATAAGCATCAGGTAAACCTAAAGACCTATGTTCATATACACCTAAATACCCATCCTCGGCAGAGTCTAAAACAGGATTAACCTTTGCCCCATGAACATGTAAGAAAAGTACATCGGGCATTGAGTAAGGAATCAAATTATTATTATTATCAACCGATTTGATTTTTTGCTTATCCTTTTTGAAATCATTAACTAAGTTTCTAGTGTATTCATTTGCTTGGAATGGCCATAATCTAATATCTAAATTCTTTGATTTCAACCAACTTTCCCAATCTTTCAAGAATTCCACATTTTGTTGAGGATCACTTTGCACAATAGTTGTTTCTTGGAAAAACCCATCCTCTCTATGATAACCAGCTAACCAAGCATCATGATTGACTAAGTGGTAAGGTTCATTTAATGCATGAATAGCAGGGACAAAAGTTTCACGATCACCTTCACCAGGGACCCCAAGATGTAATAGTCTATAGTAATGACTAGGACCATAAATATTATAGTATAAAGCTAAAAGTAAACTTCTCCAATGATGATGACGAGAGAAGACCAATTGACCAGATTCAACTGACATTGAAGGAGGAGCACCTTCTAAATCATGTAAACTAACTTTTTTATAATGATCTTGATTCAAATAATCTATATAAGAAGCATCATTTGCAATACCATCACGATGGATTGGATATCCAAGTTTTATATTTGCGATATCATAATATTGAGGGGCAACTTGTTTATGCCAAATATCTGGCCATAAAATAAATTTAGTATTTAAATAAGGTTCCAGTTCTAATAAAGCATCAACATTTTTAAGAGGTAAATTATCAGCATCTAAAGCAATAACGTTATCAAATCTTGAAACCAAGAAACCTAAAACTTTCATTTGAAATTTTTCTAAATTTAATTTTTTCATTAATTCACTACCAATTTCTCTTTCAATAATGATACAACGAGCATTAAATTTATTTGGTAATAAATCTTCACAAATTTGTTTATCATATTCATCTTCAGTATTTAAAATAATTTCAATTGGTAAAGTTGAACCCATTTCTCTAATTTGACCAACAGATACAAGAGCACCAGGAAAGTATCTACCACCACCACTAACAATAATACCATCACCATGAGCCACATGATTAGGAGGAGGAGGTAAAGATTTTAATAATTTAACTAAATTATCATGATTTAATTTTAAATCATCAAGTTTTTTATCAGAAATACGAATTTGAGATTTTAATTTTTCAATTGAATAAGGAGGATTTATAACATCCCTATAAAATCTACCAATTAAATCATCACCTCTTTCTTCTTTAGTTAAAGGATCAGATTTAGGAGAATTTGCAATTAATAAATCTTGTAAGATATAAGAAAAATAATCTTGTCTATTAACATATTCATCTAATTTTGAATTTAATTTTGATTCTAAATCAAAATTATCATTTAAATTTGGAATATCATTAATTAAATCATTAAAACTTGATAAAATTGCAAAATCATTTAAAATATCTTTATTTTCTTCAATATAATCTGATTTTAAATCATTAATTAATTGATATGAACGAACTTGTTCATCAAAATATTTTTTTGAATAATCATCATTAATTGATTTACGTAATTCATCTTTAAATTTTGAAGTATATTGATCATGAATAGATTTTTTCAAATCTTTTATATAATCTGATTCATATTTTAATTTTAATTCATGTTTTAAATCAGCTAATATATCCTTTTCATGACTTTCAGTAATTTCTTTTGTTAATGATTCAAGATAATCTTGTGAATCAACATTATCAATAGCATTTTGTAAAGATTTATCACCAACTGAATAACTTTCTAAATGTGAACTTACCTTTTCTGGTATTGATTCATGATTATTTTTAAATAAACTTACATTAAATATAATAGTCACCACTATAAAAATCACTAAAATGATTGAAAGTGGTGAAAGTGTCTTTCTTGGTACCAACATTTTCCCTACTGCCTAAGTCAATTAGGTAGCTGTGAAAAAAGAAACAGCAAAAAAAAAAAGAAAAAGAAAAAGAAAAGAAAGAAAGAAAGAAAGAAAGAAAGAAAGAAAGAAAGAAAGAAAGAGAGGAAACAAAGAAGGAAACAAGGTAAATCAGCAGAAGAGAAGGAAAAAGTAAGTTAAACTCCTTTTATATAAAATTAAAGAAGTTGAGAGTTCTTATAAATCAAGATAGTATTTAAAAAGAGAGTTGTTAAGAAGTTGAAATTGTGAAAAGGAATTAGAAAAAGAAACGTAGAGTTGGTACTTTATAAATAAATATATGCCAAACTCAATAAACAAATTAAACTCAAACAACAAAAAAATTTTTTTTTTTTAAAAACATGCCAGAAACTGATAAATTTTTACATCAAATTGGCAATTACGATTAAACCTCATTTATAATTATTGAATCAAGAACTTTTTCTCTATTATTTTTTAGATTACGGTTGAAAATAATCTACGTTTACGAAGATTAGATGGGGGAGATGACTTTTAATGAATATTTCCATACAGTTGGGTTATTCCATGAAAAATATCTCTTCATTTTCAGTTTTACTTTCAGTTTTGGTTATGATTACTTTCTGGCTACTGGATTTGGCTACTGGCTACTGGATTTGGCTACTACTTTTGATAGCATTATTTAATTACTGATACAGCCCATCGATCACGCAGGCACAGTAAAGTGAGTGCGAGGCCGTTACAAAGCTAGGGGAGGGGGGCACACCCGTACCGTTTCCTCCCAATTTCAAAATAACTGTAGATAAAAGCCAACAACAAAACAACAACAAACGAAATAAGAAACAAAATAAAACTTCTCCAAACCTTCCAAACAGTTGCCTAATATTCTTTGCCTATCAAAATAACTTCTACCGAGATAAAAAAAGAATAACCAAAGAATAAAAATACCCTTGAATTAGATAAAAAAATTATGTTTCCCTTGAATGGCACAAGGTGAACAAGTACAAGACAATTTGCAATTACGTAAAAGACAAGAAAAAAGGCTGTGGAGATTAAAAATCGTAAGCGAAATTATTTGTGTTTGATAATTATGTTCTTTTCACAATTCAAATAAGTAGCTCTGGTCAAATAAGCGTATGTAATTGCCGTGAACAATCAATTTCTTTTTAAAGTTTGACGTGAAGGTAAAACAATGCTTATCGGTAAAATTACATTTTCCGTTTTTGTGAATTTGTTAAGGTTTTTGTTTTGGATTTTCAATTGACAAGCAAAGATTTTTAGAAAACAACTAAAAGTTTAAAACAAAGGATAAGGGAAAAAAATAGAAATATGCTAAATAAATGGCTGAAGGAGCATGAAATAGAAAATATTAGATTAGAAAATATTATTAATGGGTAACGTACGGGTCAAGGTTTGAATGCGGTCAAGGCGACAAGAAGACTATAGGAAGACTACAGGAGGACTACAGGAAGACTACAGGAAGACTACAAGAAGAGCGGGTTAGGTTTGTCCATTTGGGTTTTGGCTTTTGGCTTGTTTGGTTTTGTATCGATTATTTTTTTCTCTTTTTTTTCTTTTTTTTTCTTTTTTTTGACACGTGCCGTGTCATGTGATGAGTCATGTGATGAGTCACGTGCCGGTTTTTTTTTTTTTTTGTCTTTTCAATTATCTGTATATTGGCATCTATAGGGCCAGAGGCAAAGAAATGGTTGCCACAAGGTATATTCAAATCACTGATTAGAAGAATGACAAGTGATATACCGCTTGGAGAATTTCATATTACAACATCCCCCTTGTTACCAAGTTACTCTGATAAATCGATATTACCACCAACGATCTTATCAACGATATTAGAATTATCAGAGTTTAAGAATGGTGCATTACCTCATCCACTTATATTTGAAATATCAAATGATTCAAATAAAATTATAATAGGAGTTAAAGAATTTACATCAACAGATGATTCGATTTCTATTCCCAAATCATTATATGAAAAATTTAATAAAGATGATGAAAAAATTGTATCAATTAAGTTACTTACTAAATTATCAAATGGTACATTTTTAAAATTAAAACCATTACAATTTTATCCACAAATTAATAATTGGAAATATTATTTAGAAAGTCATTTACCTCTGTTGTATACTACATTAACTAGAGGAGAAATATTAACTATAGAAGATAATAAGAATCAATATCAATTAATAATTGAAGATTGTAATGAATCAATTGTTAATATAATTGATACTGATATAATACTTGATATAGTACCATTAAATGAAATAATGGCAAATCAACAAATTGAATACGATAAAAATTTAAATTATCTTGAAAATATTAATGAAATATCAATTGGAATTCATAATTTTAATAATTTAAAATCAATTAATAAATCAATTGTACCAACAATTTATAAAATTGATTTAACAAAATTAAATTTTAGATATTTAGAATTTAAAATTTTTAATAAAAATTTAAATGAATTAATAAAAGGTGATTATAGTTCAATTTTTAATACTGATTTAATCATTGGTTATGATAAATTAATTAATTTAGAAAATTTTAAATTTGAAACAATGTCAAATGATTTTAATTTACAACAACAGATTAAATTTAATCAAAATTGGTTTAAAAAAATTATTATTGATACTAAAAATGATGATATTCAAAATAATTTACTGAAAAAATTTAATAATGATGATGAAAATTCAGGGTTTCTTTATTTATTACCTTTCAATTGGGAATTTTCAAATGATGTTACCCTTATTATTAATGAATATAATCAATTACCTAATAATGATGAAGAAGAAGTCATTGAAAGCATTGATGAAAATTCAATTATTTGTTCCAATTGTAAATTACCAATTAATCAACAAAAACAACAAATTCATGAAGCTTTCTGTTATCGTCATAATAAACGTTGTGATTGTAATGAAATTTTCTTAGATTCTATTCCTTCAAATCATTGGCATTGTGAATATTGTGATATTAAAAAATTTCATGGGAATTCTTCATTACTTAAATTTAAACATGATAAATTATATCATTCTACTTATAAATGTTGTAATCAACAATTTAATAATTATTTTGAATTAATTAATCATAAATCAAGTATTTGCCCTCAAAAATTACACGAATGTCAATTTTGTCACTTGGTATTACCTCAAGAACAAGCAACTTTTAAAGATAATTTTGATAATTTAACTCATCATGAAAATAATTGTGGTAATAAAACAACTGAATGTTATCAATGTAATAAAATTTTTAAAAGAAAAGATTTATCAAAACATTTAAAAATTCATCAATTAGATAAAATTGAAAATACTAAATTAGTTAAATATTTTTCAAATTATTGTACTAATCAAAATTGTATTAATTCAATTAATTTAATTACAAATGATTTAGGTTTATGTGATTATTGTTTTGGTTCAATTTATTCAAATCAATTAGATCCAAATAATTTAAAATTACAAAATCGATTGGAAAGAAAATATATCCTACAATTAAGTAAAGGTTGTGGTTTTAATTGGTGTCAAAATTTAGAATGTCTATCTGGTTCAAAAAATTTGGGTTTAAATTTATATCATGATTCAAATTTTAAACAACTATTAATTCACGTCCATAATGATCTTTTATCCCAAATTTCTAAACCTTTGCTACCAATTAATAATCTGAAATCTAAATCTAATCAAAATAAACTATGGTTTTGTGTTAATGAAAGTATAACTAATAAAAAGTTATTGTTTAAAAAATTATCTTCAGAACTCTCTTATGATGAAAATATCCTCTATAAAGCACTAAACGAAACTTCAACTAGTGATGAAGATTCAGTTAAACTGTGGTTACTGCAAAATATAGCATAATTATACTTACATATACTTATATATACTTATATATATATATATATATATATATATATACATCTGCATTCGCCAATTGGTGTTTGGTACCCTAGTATTGGTTGCAATTTGCATCCTGGCCCCTCCACCCGTACACCCACCAGCCCAACCAACTGCTGCACTTGGTGATGCCATAGTACGCTTTTGGGTCTGCTTGTCACACGACCCTCCCTACAACCACAGAAGAAAAGAAAGCGAATTAACTAAAAGTAAAGGGGGGGTTACCCTGTGCTGGTCCAATCCCTCGGAAATGCTTTTTTTAACTTAGTGATAAGATAAAAGGGCAGAAAAAGTAGTGGGGGGCATGCTTTACGTATAATATATATATATATATCCTTATCGCCACTTTTTTTTTTGGTATAAAAAACTCTTTATCTTGATCTTTTTATATCAATCATTCTATATTTTCTATCCTGGTTAATCAATTACTCTAGGATATTAAAATATAGATAATCTACATTCTTGCTATTACAAAAACTATATAACTACTTTTATAAAAAAACTTCTTTCTTTTACAAAACCAATAAAAAACTATAAAAAAGGGAAACTTTATACTAAAGAAGATGTTGTTATCAAAATCTGTTGCTCTTTCTATCTTGGCTACCTTGGGGGTTAATGCCTTGGTTATTCCTTCGGTTGGAGATGTTGTCGATGTGTTTGCCGCCGATGGCAAGCAACTTGTTAGTGCTGAAAAGGGAAAAAATTCTGCTTCTTCTAAAGATGTGGCTGCCGCTGGTTCTGTTAAAGAGGATTTTGAAAAACAATTGAGTGATGAAAAAGTTCAAACTCCTCTTTTTTCAACTGAGGCAGTTAGAGAAATTATTCCTCATAAATATATTATTGTTTTAAAGAATGATTTATCTGCTGAAGAAGTTCAATTCCATCAGGAATGGGTTGCTTTACAACATGCTAATTCTTTGGCTTCTATTCAAAATGATCCTTCTCACTCCTTTTTCGCTGCTACTAAAGATTTAAATTCTGCATCTTCTTCAATTGATGTTGGTGGTATTGTTGATTCTTTTAATATTGATAGCTTATTATCTGGTTATTCTGGTTATTTCTTGGATTCAACTATTGATTTAATTCGTTCAAATCCTTTGGTTTCTTTTGTTGAAAAAGATTCTAAAGTTTATGCTTCAGAATTTGATACTCAAAAGGGTGCTCCTTGGGGTTTGGCTAGAGTTTCTCATAGACAACCTTTGAGTTTAAATTCTTTTAATCAATATCTTTATGATACTGAAGGTGGTGATGGAGTTACTTCCTATATTATTGACACTGGTGTCAATGTTAATCATGAAGAATTTGGTGGAAGAGCTAAATGGGGTGCAACAATTCCTTCTGGTGATGCAGATGTTGATGGAAATGGTCATGGTACTCATTGTGCTGGTACCATTGGTTCAAAAGCTTATGGGGTTGCTAAAAATGCTCATCTTGTTGCCGTTAAAGTATTAAGATCTAATGGTTCTGGTTCAATGTCTGATGTTGTTAAAGGGGTTGAATTTGCTGCTAAAGCTCATCAAGCTGAAGCTAAAAAGGGTGCCAAAGGTTTTAAAGGTTCCACTGCTAATATGTCTCTTGGTGGTGGTAAATCTCCTGCTTTGGATTTGGCGGTTAATGCAGCTGTTAAAGCTGGTATTCATTTCGCAGTTGCTGCTGGTAATGAAAATCAAGATGCTTGTAATACTTCTCCAGCTGCTGCTGAAAATGCAATTACCGTTGGTGCTTCAACCATTTCTGATGCAAGAGCATATTTCTCCAATTATGGTAAATGTGTTGATATTTTTGCTCCAGGTTTAAATATTTTATCAACCTACATTGGTTCTGATACTGCTACTGCCACTTTATCTGGTACCTCAATGGCTTCTCCTCATATTGCTGGTTTATTATCCTACTATGTTTCTTTACAACCAGGTGCTGATTCTGAATTCTTTGTTTCATCTAAAGGTGTTTCTCCAGATCAATTAAAGAAGAATTTGATTCACTACGCTACCAAAGATGCTTTGTCTGATATTCCTGATGATACCGTTAATTTATTAGCTTATAATGGTGGTGGTAAGAATTTGACTGAATTCTGGAGTACTTCTGAACAAACTGTTTCAACTAAAAATAAGGAGGATTCCAAAGTTGTTGATCTCAACAAATTAGAAAATAAAATTGAAAATTTAATCCATAAAGCCGAATCTGATAGTGAAGGCTTCTTCAAAGATCTCGAAAATTTCGTTGAAGGTGTCTACAAGGCCAATTAGGGTTATGATTTTTATAATGATAGAGTATGCAATCCTATTTCAGTTCTTGACATCTTTTAAGTCTACTCCTTGAGTTTATTAGTCAAAACTTCAAGATTTTCTTTTCATATTGATAGTTTTTCTTTTTGTTCATTGGTTTATCAGTTAGTTTAGTCTTTATTTTTAGTTTTTTTTTTTTTTCCAATATTTTGCTTCTATCTTTCCAATCATTTCACTAACTTTTATCATTGATATACTCTATTTGTTGGTGTATCATGTTTGGAAATGATCATAATCATCAAGTAGAATATATACAGCTTACATTTTTATTCATAATTCATTTCAAGTGTAGATAAAGTAACCATTACAAATGTGACCATTTAGTTTGGTGTGTGTGTTTGTATGCAGGAAACCCGTTTATTTTTACAGTGGCGATTCCACAGCTTCAAGGTCAGCATATAAGATTGGCCCCAGAAAGTTCTCGGAGAGACATATCAGTTACTCTGTCACAATAATCTCATTATAACCTCCCGATTTCTCTTACTGGTTTTTCAGCAATATCAGCTATAAAGCTTTCAAAAGACGAGAGAAGCTCCAAAAGAAAAAAAAAAAAAAGTTCCAAAAAAATTCGAGCGAAGGGAAAAACAAACGAAGCCGAACGAGCTGAAAAGACCTTTTTAGGATAACCAATAGGCCGAACCTTTGAATTGATACAAACTAATAACAAATCTACTTTCCCAAATTGCATTAAAGTCTTAGCATTTTCAAATCCAGGAATAAATTTTATATTGATTTGCAAGATCTTTTTCATTACTTTTTCTAACCATACCATATAGTCATATAATCATTAATAATCATGTCAACACCAGCCAAAAGAAGACTTATGCGTGATTTCAAACGTATGCAACAAGATGCTCCAAGTGGAGTATCGGCATCACCATTACCAGATAATGTTATGTCATGGAATGCAGTTATCATAGGACCGGCAGATACTCCTTTTGAAGATGGTACTTTTAAATTGATTTTACAATTTGATGAACAATATCCTAATAAACCTCCAACCGTTAAATTCATAAGTAAAATGTTTCATCCAAATGTTTATGCAAGTGGGGAATTATGTTTGGATATTTTACAAAATAGATGGTCACCAACTTATGATGTCTCAAGTATCTTAACTTCTATTCAATCCTTACTTAATGATCCAAATATCAGTTCTCCTGCAAATGTGGAGGCTGCTAATTTATACAAAGATCATAGATCTCAATATATTAAGAGAGTAAGAGATACGGTGGAGACTAGTTGGAATGAAGATGATGATGAAGATGATGACGATGATGATGATGATGATGATGATGATGAGTAATCTTAGATAAAGATAGATCAAATGAATCTGCGATTTCTTGTTATATGTATTTATCCTCTCATGCCATATTATATACAAAAATATATACTTTTAATTTAGAATATCCTACTTCGATGTAATTTATTACTTTTATTTATATACATGCCTTTTTATCTAGCCTCTTATACAATCATTTCAACCATAAATAATACCACTTACGTTTTTGTTTAGCTTCCATCTCTTTTTTCAATTCCATCTCTTGATCTAATCTTTCTCTTTCTTGTCTTAACTGTCTTTCTTTCTCATAAGGATCTTCAATGACGGTTTCTACTGGTTTTCCAGCTTCACCAGTGTTTTTATCTCTGGCGATTGCAAGAATACTTATGAAAACAGTCAAGTAAATGAAAAATTTAGTAATTCCGTCCATTTTTTTCATATCAAACTGTTTTTCTCTCACTGGAGTTTCAGCTAATATAACTGGCTCAAGTTTTTTAATAATTGTTTTGGGTGATGGGTTAATAGTTTTAATCTTCAGTGGTAAGTGAAATGGTAAATCATAAGGTGGTTCATTAGTTTGCCAATTCTTAAAGTCTTCTCTTACTCCCCAGTTTCCGTATGCAATATAATACCCTAATTTTTTATCTTTTAAACTTAACTTATGCCATTTCTTATCAAACTTCTCTTGTAATTCTTTGAGTACTTGACCTTGATGTAACAAACTCAATGTGCCAAATAATGATGGATCTTCAAATATTGGCTTAGTATCAATAGGTTGGGTAGCTTCATCGGGTGCTGATGAAAACATAGTACCGATATCTTTAAGTGACTGCATAGCCAATTGAGCAGCTTGAGCTTTCTTTTCTTCTTCGCTCAATTCCTTCTCTTCAGAGGAGTCTATGTTTTTAGAGCCATCCTTCCCAGGTTGTTCATTATTGATTTTTTGTTCAGGCTCTCTGTTTGTACTAGATGTGGGTTTTGAAAAATTAGATGTGGAATAATTTAAGACTCTCAGTCTGTTCGGTATTATTGAGCCAAAGTATTTAGTAGCATGTGCCAGGTATCCTCTTCGCAAAATAAATGACATGTTTGAGTCTCTATAATTAATGAAATATATTACCCATCTCGTTTTCAATCTTTAAAAGCCTTTAGTTTTCTTTTTTTTTTTTTTTTTTTTTTTTTTTTTTTTGAGAAAAAGAAAATCCTGCATCTCATTTGCAAAATTGCAAAAGTTGAAAAGAATGCAAAATTGTAGATAACCAAAAATTTACTTCTACCGTCATGGCCAACCAAAGTCAACCGAAGTATCGGGATAAGTGGTCAAAGAATATGGGAAGAGCCGTAACCCTAGGGTATTCTGTTTTAAAATAATAGTAATCTATCTCAACTTTTGCATCTTCCTTAGCATATAAGAGCATACATTTAGTAGATCAAGATAATATTATACTAAAGAGATTGAAAAATGAATCATAGCATGAACATTCAATATGGTGATAATTTGATTGAGATTTTTAGTACTCAAGGGGCTTGGGAACTCATTTATGGAGTTAGGCCGTTTAAAGTAAAAATTTTAGAGCATAGAGAACATATTTTTTGCAGGGTAAACAAGTTTATCATTACTTAGTTTGAATTCAAGCTATTTAACAACTACTTTTTTCAAAAATCGAAACTCACTATTAATTTGCTCAATTAATGGTCATTTTGGGGAAAGATTGCCAAAAATTTTCGAATTTTTGTTGTTTAAGTACAAAAATAAAAAAAATTTGGAATTGGCATATCAAATAAGGTTTCAAATAATTAAAAGCAATATATAAACTTTAAAGTTCTGTACTTTTATTTTACAGTATTATTGGAAATAACAAGAGCAAACATTTATAACATATCGTATTAATTTCTTTAGATAATCATAGATTTCTCCAGATCGAGAAACTTAAAAGAATTTTTAGATAAGTAATAGCAATAAAATAAAGATTGAATATTATCTGAAAGCAGATTTTGGCACATTTTTCAAAAATTTAGTAACATAAAAACTTTTAAATAGATTGTTTCTGCTCAATAAACCACCCCCTTTTTTCGTCAACAAAGAGCCTGGTTAGCTCAATGGCTAGAGCGTGTGACTTTTAATCACAAGGTTACGGGTTCGACCCCCGTATCGGGCTTATTTTTTGTACATATTTTTTTTTACTTTTATATTTATTTGATCTAACATATTGAGGAAATATCAGACGGTGATTCTATTCTTGCCGATCTGAAGGCATTTGTTTTCCTAATCTTCAAGTAATATTTTGAGATTTGGTTGTTTACACTTGTCTAATACAATAAATATCACATTATAGTCTATACAATTACATAATTCGATTCATTAGTCTTCCGACGGCAATCATTGGAGCACAAATAGCTTGAACAGTTAAGCATAGAGCGTTAATCAATTTTGTCAATTCATAAAACATCCAAATAAAAACCACTAATTCAACGACGAGGATGAAAGTTTGCAAATGAGGAAAATTTTCTCCTATAACATCAACCGGGGCAAAAATGATTTTCATATATGGGATACTTTTCACTAAAGAATTAATATTCGAAATCATTTCTTTTGGTGATCCCGTTGAATTGATAATATCTCTAGCTTTTGAAGCTGCAGATAATTTTGGAGACGATTTCATTCGAGATTTGGAAGTCAAAGACTTCATGGATTTCATGGATTTCAGAGATTTCAGAGATTTCAGCGATTTCATGGATTTAACAGAAGGAGACTTGAGTGACCTGGATGCCAAACTATATGAGTCAACTTCCATTGAGTTGCTTGAAGTAGGTGGTGTTCTATCAAAAGATCGCGTAACAGGATTATAATACAATGCAGAAGCGTTATCATCATCACTAACCTCAACCTCTATTTCCAGCATAGAATCTATATTGAAGTCCTGACCATAGAAGGAATTGAATGAAGACTTTTTAGATCCACCTAATTCGTCATTGGCAGCAGCAGCAGCAGCAGCATTGGCAAGCATTGCATCAGCTTCACGCCTTTTCTCTTGTTCCAACTGAGAAAGATCACCAGTAAATAGAGCTGAAGCAGGTTGATTCCAGCTCGATACTACGGCTTTATAATTTTTTTTCAATCCAGTTAAATTCAATTTTGAAGTGGAATTCAGTTTTTTACTTTTCTTCGCTTTCTTATCCTTCAACGAAGCAGCTTTAGCAGCTTGCTTGGGCGTTTGTGCAACCTGTGGTTGTGATTCATTTTTGTTCATCTTCGGTTTGAAGGCATCATCTTCGATATCACTATAATCACTGGTGAAATAATCGTCGTCGTCTTCTTTTACTTTTGGGGCTTCTTTCTCGTACACGAGCCACGATAAAACGTAGTTCCAAAGTGGATTAAAGGCAGGATCTGGCCCGAGGCCCTTAGATTGGGGTTTTTCTTTGGGTTCTTCATCTTCCTCGGATGAGAAAATTTCATCATCTGAAGTATTATCGTCACCATCATCAATTGCATCAAGTTTATTGAGCTTTTTTGATTGTTTGGGAGATTTCTTTGGGGAGCCGGGGGCCTCTGGTGATTCTTCAGGAAGCTCTTCAGTGCTATCTTGAGAACTTCTAGGACGATTAAGATTTCTATTTTTATGGTAACTGTTAATATAATCTTGCCCTAACTCCTTTTTCATGGTCTTAAGTTTTTTCCTCCATAACTTTTTAAAGTTATTATTCTTCTTCATATCTTGTTTTGTCTCGTCTGGCAAGTACGCAAATAGAGCTTCATTATCAGAGTCATCACTAGAGCCATCCGCGAAAACATCTGTAGTTGTGGCCCTTGTCTTCTCTTCTTTCAATTTTTTAGCCCTTTCTTCTTCTTCTTTCTTTTTAGCTCTGATTTCTCGTTGCTTTGCCTTCTCCACGTAATAGTCATAATCATTGTAATTATTTTGTTTTAATTTTGATTGAAAACTTTTGAAAGCTGATTTGAACTTTTGCTCCTTGACCTCTTCCTCAGGCTGTTGAAAAACCAAATCCATTGGATTAAATTTATCAACATTTTCATTTTTGTCTTGAAAAACTTCTTTGAAAGTCTTATGAGTATACATCTTTGGTTTAAAAGGTGATTCTTCGAATTTTTTCTTCTCCGAAACATAATAATCACTGTAATCATATTTTTTCTTTTTAGGATTTGAAGATTGTAGATGTTTGTCATTATTCTTGCTATCGCCATAATCATAGTAGAATGATGAGTAGTCGTCATTATCGGTCTCATCAGATGAATAACCATCGATGAAAGCATCATCATTATATTGTTGTCTCGCAGATTTACCGTGTATAATATCTGGTCGCTTCTTTCTTTGCCTCTCAATTAGCCTTTTTCGACGTTCCAATTGCTTTTGAATCTCTGCATCCCTTTGACGGTTTTGGATTATATTCAATTGGGCAGGAGTGATTTCTTGTTGCAATTCATCTGGTTTACTGAAAGTATCCGAGTAATCAATCGAATCTTTCTTGGATTTTGTAATTTTTGATATTGGCGATAGGTTGAATCCCGATTTAGCCTTAGATTTAGGAGTTGATTGCACTGATGATTCTGCAGTGGGGGTGGAAGTAGCTGGTTGAGAAGTTGGCAATGGTGTGCCAGGTCGGCTTCTATGCGATGATTTTGACGGTGGAACTAAATGTTGATTTGATTCAGAAGTATATAGTATCCCTGATCTCGGTGAGTTCATCTGAGAACTTGTATTCTCGGAATTATTACCCTGTTTATTGGAATTTGACTGTGGGATCATTAAGTGTGCCTTCTTATCAGTAGAATGAGTATAGTTGATTTTAGGTGTAGAAGGAGGTTTTCCAGAGTTTTGATCTTCGACATTGTGACTTTTCTCGTTTGATTTGTTGGTGGAAGAACCTAATTGTTGACGAGGGATTGTGTTGTTATCGTAACCAATTTGCGAAGGTTTAGGTTTGATTCGGTACTGATCTAGGTATTGTGTAGTATAATACCCGCGACTAGTAACATTCATAGTAGTCTTATACGTTTATTTTAAATACGACAAGCTAGACTTATACAAGATTAAAAGATATACATAGCAGAAGTAAAAATAAAAGAGAAGCTTCGAATAAGTGATGATTTTAAGTATATACTCTGTACGGAAACGGCTAAAAGAGGAGGAAATTCTTCACGACAATAAATGGCTGGCTTTGTTATAGATTCTTTGTTTTGGCCGTGAAACGTGCAGCACGCACGCAAAGACCCAGACACCATTGATAATTATCTTGTTGCAAATGATTCAAAAGATCATTTTTTTCTTCTTTTCAAGCCAGGCATCTTAATCTTTATCTTAAACTTATTCTTTTTGGTAGCTTCTGCAGGGGTAGGTGTTTTTGGAAGGGAGGATTCAGGGGCAGGTGTACCGGCCGCAGGAGCAGGAGCAGGAGCAGGAGCAGCTTTTGGCCTTACGAATAAATCATCCTCAACATCGCTGTAATCCGTGGTATAAAAATCATCATCATCCTCAGCTGGTTTTGGAGTTGGCTGAGGAGTTGGCTGAGGAGTCGGTGCAACATATGACTTGATATATCTGTATAGTGGCTGGAGTAACATGTTTGCTGTAATTGGAGCTGGCTCAGCAGGCTTTGGCTGGTCTGGTTCTTTGACAGTTGGCTCATCTTCACCCTTCTGATTTTCAACAGGTTTCTCTTCTTCGATTTCTTTATTAGCAACCTCTTCTTCTGTTTTATGTTCCTCTGGCTCTGGCTGAGTATCTTCTTGTTTGGGTTCAGACTGGTCACCGGAGTTTGATTCATTCTTATCATGATCTTCCAAACCAGCTCCATTATTCGCAGCCTCTTTCTCTTTGGTCTTATTATAATACCTTACATAGTCTTCACCCAACTCTTTTTTCAAAACACGAAGCTTTTTCTTTAAAGACTTTCTGAGACTTTTATTTCTATTCAATTGATTTTCACCATTACCGCCACCTGCTTCGTCAGTGAAAAGAATTTCATTGTCAGAGTTTTCACTGACATTGGAAGCGAAAAGATTCGAATTTGGAGTTCTTATAGCTAACGATTTTCTTCTTGCCTTGGATTCTTCTTTTGCTCTTTTCAATTCCGTTTTTCTTTTGAGTTTTGCTTCACGTTTCAATTTCTTCTCTTCAGCTTTAATTTGGAGGCTGGCTTTTCTGTCGGCCAACTTTGACTCATTAATAGCTTGTTTAATCTTTTGAAGTTCCTTTTCCCTTTTCGCTTTGGCGATACGGGATTTTGTTCTTCGAATTTTGGCTTGTTCTCTGGATTCTCTTTCGATATCTCTAGCATTATAAGATTTTTGGAACTTATCTTCACCAGCATCATCCCAGCTGAAATTATCGTCGCTTGCACTTCTCAAGTTCTCCTCAATTTCGAGGGCTTTCCCTCGTTCTACTTCTGCAGTTCTTTCCTCTTCTCTCCTTCTAGTGTTTTCTTGTCTTTCAACATCATCAATTGCATCTTGAACATCATTAGGGATGGTCAAAACTGGCGGACTTCTGAGATGCTCCTCAATTTCGAGATCCTTGTCCGCTGCTTCCCTTTCAATTTTCCTTGCTTCTTGTAAAGCTCTTTCAATCTCAGCTTCTTCGGCCTGTAACTCAATTTGTTTCATCTTTTCCTCCTCCTGTTCCAAACTGCGTAGATGTTCGTGATCTTGAACTTCGGCTTTTCCTTGGTTTATCGCTTCCAAGTCTCTTTCTCTTTCTCTTTCTCTTTCTATCTTTGAAAGCATTTCCTGTGCTGCCGCTGCAGATTCTTCATCCCTCTGCCTTTTGGCATCAATTTCAATTTGCCTACTCCTCTCTGCGGCTTCGATGGCTTCCTTTTCAGCTACCATCTCCTTCTCTTTCTGGAGCTCAAGCTCCTCAATTCGACAACGTTCTTTTTGAAGTTCAACATCCTTCATTCTTTCACTTTCATAAAACTTAACTTTCATGGCTTCATGTTCTCGCTCAAGGTTAGCTAATATGTTTTTGATCTTCTTTAATTCCTTATCCCTCTGTACAGACGACGAAGTGGATCTGGAATCGAGATCAGATGAGGGATACTTGTTGGAAAGCACGGGAGATCCTTTTTTTTTAAGCTGCTTTGCTAAAGCTTCAAGTAAATAAGCTAGAATTTCATTGTCGCTACAGCTTATATATCTTCTTGAACCTTCCTTACGTTTGATTTTGTCAATTGCTTGTCTTAAGTACAGAACCAATTCAGAATCGTAATCTTCGAAAACATCAGGTACTGTCAGATTAGAAATGGGAACTTTATACCTATGGGGACTGTCCTTTCTATATTGGGTATGATCTGGAGCATTATTGGTTTCATTATTGGTTTCATTTTGAGTATGATCTATGGGAACTTTTGCTTGGTTCTCAAATTCAGGCCCTTTTAGCTCAGGAAGCTCATTTATCCTGATGAATTGAGGTTTTGTTCCTGATTTTTTATGCCAGTAGTCATAATAATAAGTGAAATAATCAGAGGGTGTAGTTTTTCTAGTCAAAATCGAAGCTCGGTCATCCCCTTGAGTCTGATAACCAGGCGATGGGTAATATGGTGGGGTTAGTGGTTCTTCCCTGAAAAATTTGGACGGGGATGGTGAGAGTGGTGGTCCCAATGGTTTAGGTGATCTGGGCAGATTGATTTCTGGTGAAAGCTCTGGAATCTTCTCTTCCTCATATTTCACTTGTTGCTGCGAAATCTCAGGTGTTATATTCTTCTCATTATAGAGCTTAGCCTCTACCGGGATGTAAATTTCAGGAGGAAAGTAAATTTCGGGTTCCATTTGCTTCTTCAAAATATTTTGTAATTGGGCTGGAGTTAATTCTTTGGCCAAATCTTCTGGGTATTCCAAGAGTTCATTGTAATCATGGCCTGAAAGGTCATAGTTTTCTTTATCGGAAAGAAAGTTAGTATAATTAGCAGGAAAGCGTTTAAAATTGATTGATGAGTGATCTGACAGTGATGTTAGCAGTGTCTCCGCATAGCTTCTTCGAGATGTCAGACCCGCTGAAAATATTTTCTCTGAGTCAGAACACGAATGACGATATGGATAGGGCCTCATTGACTTTCTTGATATTTTCAGGTATAGTCATAATCAAATCTTTTTCAAAGAAGCATGGATTATGGCAATATATTAATCTTTCAAAATCTTGATCCTCTTTTGGGGAATATGCTTTTCGCTGGATTGTATCTACTAGAGATTCATTTGACATTATCAACAAGGAGTAAGTTGCACACGTAACCACTTTGTGACTCTGATCAAGTCAGACAAGTTCTCAATGAGAACTTCATTCTTGTAATGATTGGCACTAGGGTGAGTTACAGTCGAAGGGAAGAAAATAAATAACTTGACACGAATACAATAATTCCATCACCAATTCAGTTCAATTGGGGCATTCTGTTTTAAGTTTATTCATTATTGCAAGTAAAAAATTATTGAATGATAAAAGCTGGGATTGAAAAATAAGAATGATGTTTTTGCCATTTCTTCTTGAGCAAGTCTTTCATCTCTCGGTTGTTTTGTCAACGTTGCTATGTTTTAGATCTAACTTCAAATTTTCAATTTTTGATCCATCCTCTTCTTAAAGCCAACGGAATGCAAACTTATACATGACAACGGTTTAGTACTGGGGTTTGAATATCCAGCCATTTTGAAATCTGCACATTCCCTTTATTCATTTTTATTGTGTTTATATAAATGTTGTCAAAGTCTGACTATTTCGAACAGGCGATAAACAATCCTCCAATTGACCCCGACTTTAACAAAAAATAAACACTATCAAACCAATCAATCATTCTCAAACTAAAAGAGTAACTTGCTTGGTAAAATCTCCTTCATTCTTTGTCTTAGTAATCCCTGGTGAGAAGGATCTAATAATAAACGACAATGTGGTGATAATAAAGAAATGATTGCAAAATCAAAACCCGTGCCTTCAAATCTTCCTTCACACGACAAAGCCAAAAAATGAATCACCAGATTTTTTGACATTGAAACCTACCTAATCATTGAGTTGAATTGAAGTCTTTCATACAATAGAAGCTATGTATAAGCCAGCCACTCAAAAAGTGGCCCTAAGGGGCTTATTCACCACACCAATTGCCCACTACAAACTGCCTATAACCACACATTCCTATATTGATGATGATTTTTTATCATTAGTCAACAAGGAACAGATTGCTAAACATTTAGGCGAACTAGGTCCATATCCATCATACTCCAGTATTTTGACTCCACAGCATTTTTATCAAAATGAAGTATTAATGAAATACCTGCAAAAATCGGCACATCCTGTTTCTTTGCGTCAGTTAGCTGGGTATGGTAAGACTTTAAATCAACAAAAAATTTTGGCACTGGCAAATTTTGTTAGAATTGAGTTACCAATTAGATTAGCCTTAAGAATCAGAGATTTACAAACCCTACCTTTTGGAGTTGTAAATAATTTTCATTTGGCCCAAATTTATGAAAGTTATTATCACCTGTTTAATGCATTTCGTAAAATCCCTCCCATAAAGACATTAGATGATAACAATAAATTTTGTCAAACTTTATCAGCGTTATTAGATGATCATATTTTCAACTTATCCCATTTGATGATGGGAGCATTAGAAGTTTCTATTTTGACTAATCTACCGCAAGAAGATCTAGATAATTTCATGAGTTCAATGCTAAGATCAAGAATTAGTCGTCGTGTTATAGTCGAGGAGCATCTATCACTAACAGAGAATTATAAAGTTGGTCCCAATGCACCAAAACCACCTCATTATATTGGTGAAATATTTAATCAATGTAATGCAGTTGAACATTTCAATATTGTGGCTGATTTAGTAAAGAATTCAATGACCCACATTTTCCCAAATAAAGAGAATATGCCCGAATTAGAGATCGAAGGTGATTTGGATACCAGCTTCCCATTTATGGTTCCTCATTTGCATTATTTGTTTGGAGAGATTTTGAGAAACTCATATGAGGCAACCATAAAAGAACATGGTAATAATACTTCCAAAAAACTACCCTCAATCAAAATTACTATAATAAATTCCGATCGTGAAGTTATGTTCAGAATTTCTGATCAAGGTGGAGGTATTAATCATAATAAATTAGCCCAGATTTGGTCATTTGGTAAATCGCCAGAGCTAGCTAGAGATAGTTTATCTAGTTTTCACCGAATCCCCGGCCTCCAATTGTATTCAAATTTAAAAGTAACCCCCTCTGGTTCCTCGATTGTGTCTTCTGAAAATCAGCCTCATGAAGACATTTTCGAAGCTACAATTGTCAGTGATATCAATCAGCTGAGACTGACTAAAACTAAAAAATCGACACTAGAAAAATTGATCACTCGTCCTTACGAATACAAATTAGGCTTGGGTCTACCAATGTGTAAAGTTTATGCTGATTATTGGAATGGTGACCTACTGATGAATTCTCTTGAGGGTTTTGGTAGTGATACCTGTCTCAAATTAAGTAAATTAGGATATCACTCCAACGTCAACCGATTAGACAGAGCATAAATTTTTTTTGCAGCATACTTAATTACGATTTGACGTCTCATTCATTCTAGTTATATAATTAGCCTAACCACATCCTTATGTAAAATAGTATTTAATCATTCATAATTATATCGTCTTCATCATCTCTTAGTTCAAATGAAGCTATGGTCTACTATCATGGGTAGTGTTCGTAAACGAAACATTTCCAACTTTATTTTGTATCTTTGAGCGCTCTAAACTTTTTCTGCTTCCAATTTTTTTTTTTTCGTTTTCGTTGTCTAACTATTATTCACTATCAGCAACTGAATATATCTTAACAACAAATTCACTTAGTATCAAAGCCCTTAAACAAGGAAGAGAAGGCAATCAGAAAAGGAGTCAATAGTATTTGGCAGCTCGTCCCATCAACGTCATATTCCCTGAAGTCATGTCAAAGAACCAACGTAATAACGTACCCATCTCACTGTTGTTATCGCTATCGAATGAAGATGATAATCAACAAGCGCTGATTAATCGAAAACAAGCTAATGCATCACAGGACCATTCGGAATCGCTGATAAGGAGTGCTGTCTCCCAATTTCAGGCGTCTTTTGTTGATTCTCGATCTCCTTCATCCGAACCAGCTCTTATACAACCAAACACAAACCGACCTCAATCTCAACAAGAAATAATAACTATAGACTCTGATACTAATGATTCACAACCTTCGTCAGCAGCATCCTCAAAGCTAATTCCAGGTTTAGGACCTCCTCAAAGGGAACGGTCCAAACCCAAAAAGCCAGTCTTGATAAAGCCAAACTCGAATTTACCGATACTTGTCCCTAAAGCTAATGGAAATGGCAACTCAATGTCACCATCACCGAATCCGCAAGGGAATCCTTTGCCAGCTGTGAGACAATTTCAAACCTCTTTTTCCTTAGGGGGAAGTCCAGATCCGTCTACAAGCTCACCGTCATTACCAATTAGTAAAACTTCCATAAACTCCATCATAAACATAGATGATGAACCAACAAAAAGCGATGAAGCACCCAAGAAGAAGCGTGCACCACCGAAGAAGAAAGACGGTGAAAGTAGTCTGAAAAGAAAGAAGCCAAATCCCGAAAAATCAACAACTCCAACTGATCCCAAAAAGAAGAAACCTGCCCCAAAAACAGAGACGACTAATAATGTAGAGAGAAAGAAACCAGGGCCTAAACCAAAAAAGAAGACTCCAGCGCAAGGATCTCAGAACTCGAATAATGCTAATGGTTCAAATCCACCTAAAGCGCCAAGCAAGAATGCAACTACGAAATCAAGTTCCACAGGACCCTCTCCACCCCCCAAACCGTCAATCCACCCAACAATGACAACTGACAGGAGCCACCAACCTACGGATATAAAATTAGCCGCTCCTCAATTTGATGACTTGGATGGGACACTGGTGAAAAAAGAAGGAGAAGCTCCCGCAGCTGCTCAAGCAGAAACTATATCTAAAGAGAAAAATGGTGAAGAAGAGAAGGGAAATGGTAAGGAGAAAGACATAGATAAAGATAAAGAAAAGGAACAGGAAAAAGAGAAGGAAAAGGAGAAGGAAAAAGAAAAAGAGAAGGAAAGAGAGAAAGAGAAAGAAAAGTCAAAACCTGAACCTCCTATAATATCTTTAAACATCCCATTAATAGATCCAAAAGATCCTAAACCGGGTCAGTCAGAAGTTATAGTCAATGTCTTGAAATTAGCTGAAGATAAATATGGATGGTCAACAATACATCCGAATGCCAAATCAGCTATTGATCTTATGGATGAAATGATTGAAGACGACGAAGATATAATAGAAGAAGACGAAGATGATGATTTACAAATTGTGGAACCGGGAGCTCCTGATAAAGTGGCCCCTGGTCCCCCTCAAGGACCTAAACAGAAAAAGAAGGAAGACGAAGAATTGACTGAAGAGCAATTAGTTAGGCAACATGAGGTTAAAATGATTAGAAAAGTTGGTAAATACGATTACGAGGATCCTTTCATTGACGATGAAGAATTACAGTGGGAAGAAGAAATCTCATCGACAAAAGAAGGGTTTTTCGTTTATTGGGGACCACTTGTTGATGACAGAAATTTGAATACAGGGTCTAATAAGAAGGGATCCTCTAAAAGTAAAAAATGAATTTGCATTTCATGATTTTTTTTCTTCTACTCTTAATTTCTATCTTTTTATTGCATCCAATGAATTTAATGAAGATTAATACATTTATAACTAATAACAAAAATATTATTTAACTGTTTGAGTGTAGTAAAGAAGAAAAAAAGAGGCGAATAATAAATTAATAAACTAAGATACGTTACTTCGTTTGGAGACTAAATAAGAGAACAAAATAAAACAAAAAGTAAAAGTATATGAAGAAACAAATCAGGACTCAATTCTATCAAGAGTAACTTTCAAAACGCGGATGGCGTTTAGTTCATGAACTTTTGACTCATCACCCTCAAGATGTTTTTCTGATAAAGTGATATAATTATCGACTTTCTTAACTATATCCTTTACACTTTCAATTTTAATTTTTGGATCATCTTTCAAGATTACTAATAAATTCAAATAAGCTGATAGTGTTGGTAATTTTAATAAATTCAACAGGATTTCCTCATTATTTTCAGTATTAGATTTGAAGACTTTTTCATTTGAGTCTTTAATTAAATCAATAATATCATTTGCTCGATCATCACTCAAAGAAATAAACTTACTTTTGATGGGACCGGAATTTGAGCCTTGACGAGAAGGTAATATTGGAGGTTTTGGTTTTGAATTAACTTCTTCATCAATTTTTTCTTTTGTGGTTTCACCTTTTTCAACTTTTTTCTGTAAATCAACCTTGGCCAAACCATTTGAAATATCATTTATAATTTGTCTATCTTTATCTTTAGTCAATAATTCTTTCAAGACCCCAACCAAAACAATTTTAACGTTATCAAATGGGCAATTATGTAAAGAATCCAAAAGGAAAGAATAAGAAATTTCTTCAGGCGATAATGCCAAAACCCTAGTTAATAAAGTTAAAGCAGAGAACCTAAAGTTTGGAGTTTGAGGACTTGAGATTATCATAAATAATAAAGTTTGATAATAAATAGTTAATAAGATTTTTGGAATTTTAGAAATTTCTAATTCTAATTTTTTACCCTTTAAAGTCAGTTTATGAATAGAAAACCAACCCCAATAAACCATTATATCATGAAAACCAAGATAATTAAAACTAGATTGAACCATACCTGGAACAACAGTTCTAATAGTCATAACTAAAGCATCAGTGAAATCAAGATCAAAAACATCAAAATTTTTCTTAGAAGCAATTGAATAAGTAAATATAGAAACTATACCTAAAGTTGAATTACGAATTTGATTAGCATCTGAATTAACTAAAGTTGAAACTAAATTTTCTTGAAAATCAATAATTAATTTTTCAAAAATTTCACCACTTATTTCATCACCATTTTGATCATGATCAATATTATGTAAAATTTTATGAGAATCAACCAAGAAATTTTTAAAGACATCTTCAACAATGATATCAAAAGATAATAACAATTCATATAAACGATCAAATACTGGAACATCAACTGAATAAGGTTCAGATTCTGAATTTGATAAACGATTAGCATCCTGTAATTGAGATACAACAGCAACTGCATAACCAATATGACATTTTCTTGTAATCATTAATAAAGCTTCAGTTATAAAACCAGTTAATAATTTTCTTTGTAAATAATTTTCATCATCAGTTATTTTATCTAATTCATCTTTTGAATAAGATTTTGAAGAATCTTGAGGAAATTTTGGACTTGAATAATTTCTTGCAAAATTATAAACTCTTTTCAACATAAAAGAAGAATTTGCAGTTGAATGATTAACATTATTATAAAGTAAATTAATATAAGAAGTTACTAAAATTGCTAAAAATCTTGAAGGATAAAAAGTATTAATTTTTTTTAAGCAACTATCACTTAATTCAAAAATACAATATAATTTTAAATCAAAAAATTGATCTTGAATTGAACTATTTGGTTCCCAAAATTTATTATCATTCAATCTTATTGATTGTAATAATTCAGTACATTTTAAAAATAATTCTTTTGGATTACCATTATGAGCTAATACTTCAAAAATTTTCAAAACTTTATAAACACCTGGTGCTTTTCGAAGTATATCACTGAAATCATAATTTGAATCAATAAATGGAATCAATAAAGATGGTAAATCCCATCCAATCTCATGTGTTAATTCATTATCCTTTGATAATACATTTTGTAAATGTCCTAATAATTCTTCTCTTTCATCAAATGAATACCTTGATGGATCAGTATAATAGATATCTAATACTGTACTATAAGATAAATAATCCTTTGTTTCTTTAACATCATCGGCTGCTGTATCCAACGCCTCCAACACTTTATCGAAAGGTACGAGTTCAATGGTAGAATCACTATCTTTTGATGACATACTTGTTATTTAATCAATTGGCAATAGAGTATACAAGTATATATTCATCATTTTCATATTTAAAATCCCTGTTGATGTACCCGCGCGTGAATTTTCCATCTTGTTCCCTTGCACATCAAACAAAACACCCGTACCGCGCTCTTTGAAGCAAAACCGTTTTTAGGTAATCTACAAAAATGGATCAAAATTTAATTTAAAGAGAGAAGAACCCTCTAATTGCAACATGAAGAATGTCAAGTATAATACAATCAGAACCAGATGATTCTTCCTCTTCATCATCGTCGTCTTCATTACCGGCTGAAGATATAGAAAAGCCAGTACTGAAATCGCCAGTACTGACAACCCCCCAGCCAATACAAACTCCAGTACCAATACAGACTCCCGAGCCACTACAATCAGCAGATTCAACCCACAAACCAGTACCCCCAATACCCCCAATAAAACCAGTACCAATGAACCAGGAGGATAAAATTAGTATTAGACTTCAATCAATTGGATCTACATCCAAGATCAATCCAAATAATTTTAAAATATCAAGAAATCAAAATGTATCCACCATAATCAAATTCATCATTAAGAAATTAAAATTAAAACAAGATACTATATACCTATATATTCAAAATAGTTTCCAACCGACCCCAGATGAGAATATTGGTGAATTATTTGATAATTTCAAAACTAATAATGAATTAATTATTGGATACTGTCATTCAATTGCATTTGGATAGTCCTTGTTCATTTACTTTTTGGATAATCCTTGTTCATTTACTTTTTGGTTAAAGAATAAATAAACAATATGAAATTGCTATATAACAAATTCTACATTTTGTTATACATTTATCATACATTTTATCACAAGATACATTCATTTGAGTATACATTGAGCATTCAGTACACATTCAGCATTCAGTACACATTCAGCATTCAGTATACATTCAAGTATACGTTTCTTACTCAAATAACCAAATTAAAAACAATACAAGTAGGCAATACTCTTTATGAGCACCGATGCTTCACGACTCTTTTTTTTTATCTTAGTGCGCATCAATGTATAAAAATTATACCTAATAAAGAATGGAGCAATTCAATCTCGTTTACAATTTTATGAATGTAGTAAAAAAAAAAATTTTTTTTTGCTTTTTTTTTTTTTTTTGATATATTGAAACAATAGAGCACACCAGTGTAACTATCTACACCACTGAGACGAATGAAAGGATTAAGATAAATAAATGAAAAAAAAAGGTATCAGGAAATAATACAAGTTAAATAAAAAAAGTAAAATTGTAAAAAAAAATAGAGAGATAGAGAATCAGAGTAGTAGTAAGGTGTGAAATTTGAAAAAAAAAAAACGATGTTAAACGACAAACAGAAAAATGGGTTTAAAAAAAATGGTAGTATAGGTAGAAACACTTTCTTGCATCAAAACTAGTAAAAGATAAATTGGGCTTTACCAGAAGAGATGGTGGTAGTACAACCATCGGTTGAATCACCATTATATTTACCATTTTCGTAGTAACAATCACCATTAACAGAAGCACCATCAACACCTTTAATTTTAATACTGTAATTTGGTTCATCTTTATTGTTTGGATTTGGAATCAAAGATAAATAAGTTTTACCATCAGTGACACCAGCACCTAAAACAACAGGAGCCCAATTACCAACACCAGAACCTTCAGTACCCCAGATACAACCATCTTCAATTGAAACACCAGCGTTATTAACGTAATATTGGGTAGAAGTTTTACCAGATTTCCAAGTATAATAATCAGCAGAATCAACAACAGAAGCAGGAGCAGTACTACCAGCTTCTAATAAGGTTGGAATATTCATATTTTCAGAACCTGGATAATCAGTTCTACAAATAGCAACATCCTTTTTAATATTTGATTTAAATTCAGCAGTTTTTTCACCCCAAGCACATAAATAATCAGAATCTTTATTAGATTTGTATAATTTACCATTTTTACAGTATAAACCACCAACGGAAATACCAGAAGATGGTTGTTCAGAAGGCCATTGAGTTTTTGACATACCAGCTTGACAAGCATAAGAACAGTAGTAACCATCTTTACAAGAAGAAGAAGTTTCACCATCTTCATTCATAACAGATGCCCAACCACCGTTAATACTAGAGATCCAATCAATAGCAATAACACCTTGACCAGTTGGTAATTCTTCACAAGAGTGTTTACCATCTTCGAATTTTTCAGATGGATCTTCAAAAGCAGATAAATCACCAGAGATACCAGATGATGAACCAGAACTAGAACTAGAAGTTTCAGAAGAAGATTCAGAACTAGAAGAAGAAGCAGCAACTGAAGAAGAAGAAGAAGCAGCAGTGGAAGAAGGAGCAGCAGATGAAGAAGTAACTGAAGTTAAAGTTGAAGCAGCAGATGAAGTAGCAGCGGCAGCAGATGATGATGGAGTAACTTGGTTACCATTAGAATCAACATAAACAACTTGAGTAACAACAGCTCTCTTTTCAGCTTGATGATGATGGTGTTGGTGACCTTCTAAAGGAGCAGCCAAAGTACCAGTAGCCAAAGCTAAAAGAGTAATTAAAGAGAATGATTTCATTTTTTGATTCTTTTTTTTTTTTTTGTTCTAATTTGATTTAGATTAACTTATCAACTTTTGAAATTAACGAAAGTAATAGAGATCTGTAATATAAAAGAAGGAATAAACAGATAAACTAGGATAACCTAAGGTTAAGGAAAGACTATAGTTGGGTAAGTATAAGTTGTTTAAGTTATGGAAGAAATCAATTCGAAGGAGAGAAAAAAAAAAAAATCACTAATTGGCAGTGGGTTGAGGTGGGAAATAAAGATTTATATAAAAAGGTATTATTGTGAGAAAAAGAAACAGTGAAAAAATGCCAAAAAAAAAAAAAAAAAAAAAAAAAAAAAAAAGAAAAACATCGTACAAAAAAAAGAAATCGAAGAATCAAAAAAAAGGAAAGTTGACTTGAAATTGCTAAATCTATCAGATGTATAGATTAGGCTTTGGTTTAAGACTCCTTTACATCGTTGCTTAATGATTTATTATACATCCATATCTATATATATATATGTATTTATATATATATATATATATTGTTCAATGTATAGCATACCAGTATATATATATATATATATATATACATAATAAATACAATACAAGCATATATATATATATATATATAATAGTTAACACCTGTTATACTTTGCCAACACGAGTTCTAGACTATTGACATAAATAAGACAGGGCCTTTAATTGAAATGAAAGAAAGTGCTCCTACTGATGGGTTTTTGTTCAAGTGCACGTACCCCTTTTTTTTCTCCCCTTGACTCACAAACAAACAAACGGAGACTCAACAGTACTGGGTGTATGGGTGTGGGGAGCAGATCTAGACCATTACCGATTCGATTATGCCTGCCGTACGTTCAAAGTGGTATATGGAGTAGTAGTATTTTATATGATGTATTTTATATGATGTATTTTATATAATGTATTTTACATAGATATAGTATGTGGATATAGTATGTGGGTATATAGTATATGGTCAATAGATTGAGTTCATGTCATAGCAATGTAAATACATATGTAAATATATGTAAATACATATGAAATGGTAATATATGAGATACTCTTTTGGTAAAGTAAGTAAATAAATTATATTGTGTTAAATTAATTGCAGCATTTATTGATCTTACCTGATTAGAGGCTTTTCAGTATTATTTATTATTTTGTGGGTAAAAGTACACTACCTTTGTCTCTTTTGGATTGGCATTTGGTTACAGCGGCTTATTCCGAGGAAATTAAGGTTGACTCCTTTATACAGTTTACGCTTTTGTTTTATGCAGTTTACCTTTATATAACCTGTTAACCTTTATATAACCTCTTCACCTTTATTGCATTGCACCTTTATACACTTTTTATACACCTTATACACCTTTAGGTTTATTTTATTTGTATAACTCCTTGTTCTAGTCTTAGACAATCATTTTCTCGGGTAGATCTTGATGACTCGATGATCATTATTTTTGTATACGGAGAATTTACGAATATTGCGGTAACTTTTTGTAGTAGTGTTGCAATTGCAAAATTACTTGTACTTGTACGAGTACAAGTGCAAATACAAGTGCAAATACAAGTGCAAATACAAGTGCAAATACAAGTGCAAATACAAGTGCAAATACAAGTGCAAATACAAGTTAACAGTAATGTAGAGAGCGTAACATCATTTATTAAAACTTCATATAAAACAATCACAGAAATAAACAAAAAAAGTAAGTAAAACAAAATAGAAGAAAAAACTTAAACATATATCATATGGTACCTTCATCTTCAATACCTAAATTAAACCAAGGATGATCTAAAGCTTCTAAAGCAGTTATTCGATCATTTGGATTAATAATAAATAATTTTTTTAATAAATCAATGAAAAACCACCAAAAGGTAAAATTACCATAATTAATTAAATGACAATTATTATTAAAATTATCATTTAATGAATAATCAAAATTAATATTTAAACCAATCTTATTACTAATAAATAAATCAATTCTATCTAATTGATTAACTCCATCAATAAATTTTTGAGGAGTTGAAACAGTTGGAAATATTAATTTAAATGATGAATCTTCATACATTTCATCATCAATTATAACATCTGAATCTGAATCTGAATCTGAATCATTATTATTATCATTTTCTGAATCATCATCATCATCATCATCACTTGAATCTTGTTTATAATTATTAGTGAAAAATTTTAAACCACATTCATTTTCTCTTCTTTTCAGTTTTTTAATCATTGATTTATCAATTGAATATCCACAAATTTTTTCAATCATTGCTAAATGTTCTAAATTATCATGAGTTCTAAATAATGGATCTCCAATTAATAATTCAACTAATATACATCCAATTGACCACATATCACATGGAAATGACCAACCAACTCCTAAAACAATTTCTGGAGCTCTATAATGTCTAGTACTAACAATTGATGAATGATATTCATCATCAAATATTGCACTACCAAAATCAATAATTTGAATTAATGGATCATTTAATATCTTTGTTGATATTGGTAATCGATCTTTATTATAATCATTTATTCCAATTGTTCCATTATTTCCAATATTATTACCATTACCTAAATTTAATTTTAAATAACTTGATATTATTGTTTTTGATATAATTTTTTTCTTTTTAAATGAATCATCATGTAATAAGATATTTTCTGGTTTTAAATCAGTATGAATTAAATTTAAATCATGAAAATAACTAACTGATCTAATTAATTGTTTGGAAATTGCTTGAATATGACTACCAGGATATGGTATAAATTTATTATTTTCCAAAAAATTATATAAACTAATTTTTAATAAATCAGTTACAATACAAATATGACCTCTAAAATCAAAACAATCTTTTAAATGAATACAATGATTTAAATTATTTGAATCATATTTTTTCAAAGTTGATAAAATTCTTAATTCAATTTTTGCTGCATCTCTATATTTTGGAATATTTCTAATAATTTTAATTGCAACTAATTCTTTATTAATTTTATCAAAACATTCAACAACTTTACCAAATGTTCCTTGTCCTAATAATTTAATAATTATAAATCTATTAGCAAATAAATCATTAATTTTAATTATATAATGACCATCTTTATCATCACAATTTGGTAAATTTAATTTATATGGAATTATATTTGTTTTAATTTCTCCTAATTTATCTTGTTTTAATATATAATTAGTTGGAATTTTATTATAAAAACATTTAGCTTGTGGTAATTGTGGTAATGAATTGGTTCTTTGCTTTTTTAAATTAATCTTATTATTTTGTTGATTAACATTAAACATATTATATGCATTAAAAGATTCCAGATCTAATGCAAGTATTGAATCAGAATTATTTCTTCGTTGTTTGGGTCCAAACTTATTTTCAACCAGTCTTTCTTCTAATATTATTACATCATCATCATCATCATCGTTATCTTCTTCTTCATTTATTGGTTGTTGTTGTTCTTCTTCTTCTTCTTCAATTGGAATATCTCCTTCATCTTCAATAATATAAACATCTTCATTAATACGAGGATATTTAAGATCATTTAAAGTAGTATTTGAAGATTCTAATGAAAAAGTTAATGTATTATTACTTGGAGAAGATGAACTATTTGAATTAGTTGAATTAGAATTAGATTTAATTGGTTTACCCTTTTTATCAAAACTTTCACTTAACCCTCTGGGTCTTTTCCTATTACTAATTAAAGACATGTTTGACAAATACAACAGAATGTTGTATCCTGGAGATAAACTGCCTTAGGGTATTGAACTTTGATTATATGAAAATTATAAAAATTCGTTATATATTTGATAATACTGATAATACACAAAATTAATTGTTACCTGAGTGATTATCAAGGGGGAGGGAACACGGGGTAGTGCAAAAGTGGGAAATTTGAAAAAAAAAAAAAAAAAAAAAAAAGAAGAAAGGTAGTGACTGTATCAAAGTGATCATGTGACACATCACATGACACATCACATGACACATCACCTGATCATCTCTTTCAATTTGCTGCATTTTTTTTTGCAATTGCATTCATAACAATATTACTCCTTGAAATTTAAATACATCAACATATACCCATCTTAAACCATGTTTAATTAAACATTGTTTAATGGATATTTACTTATAAAATTAAACATATGCTTTACTTTCAAATCAATAACATATCCAATTAATAACTCAACATAAATCTTTGATTGCATTGTGCAATACGCAATTCAAGCGCACCATTTTTAAATCTCCTGGTTCATATTTGAAATCAAACAATAAAAGAGAAAAGATCATAATCTCAATTGATTCAACTACACCACAAATTCACGTACCAATTACTTGATATAGTTAAAAGAATCGACAATAGGTATTGATAAAGATAAAAGATAAAAGAAAGGAAAAGAAAAGGAAAAGAAAGGAAAGGAAAGGAAAGGAAAGGAAAAGAAAAGAAAGGAAAAGAAAAGAGAATAAACTGTACGGAGGCAAACGGTTTTCCGAGTATTCAGACACTATTTGGTAACGCCACAACCGCCTTTTGACAAGCTGCGAAGCACTGCACCGTACAAACAACACAGCAAGCAGTGCAAAGCAAGCCTATTCGACTAATTAAATAAAAACTAACAAAAAGAAAAAAAACCAATAGAAAAAAAAAAAAAAAAAAAAAAAAAAAAAAAAAAAAAAAAAAAAAAAAAAAAAAAAAAAAAAAAAAAAAAAACCAATAGAAAAAAAAAAAAAACCAATAGAAAAAAAAAAAAAAGGTGAATGCGCCAGGGCAAAGTGAGACCAAAAGTGAAACCAAATTCCTGCACACACCGCCCAATACCAATGCTGTCACCCTTGATACGTTCGTTCGTTTGTCGTTGTAGTATTGTTAGTTTATACGGAAGTCCGTATTATTAAATTAGCCCATTTCACATTTTGATTATGGTTTTGAATTTAACTTCTTCCTTACTTTAATTTTATTATTATTATTATTATTATTGTTATTTTTTTTTCATTTTTTGTCTGTCAGAATTAAAAGTGCTTAACTGAAGCATGGAGATTTGGTCCTTACTTCGTTTCTTTCGGGGTTTTTCTTTTTTGGTTAGTCCTTTTTTTTTTTCTTTTTCCTTTTTCCTTTTTCCTTTTTTCTTTTTTTGCTCTTTTGTTGCGTAGGGAGTACTGTTTTTCATGTTAGACCATTTATAATTATAACTTATTGGTCCCACTATTTTGAATTCTTTTGCCTTTTTCCTTCTTTTTTTTTTTTTTTTTTTTTTTTTTTTTTTTTTTTTTTTTTTTTTTTTTTTTTTTTTTTTTTTTTTTTTTTTTTTTTCTTTTCTTTTGTTTTTCGAATCCTTTTTCTTTTTCTTCCTTTCCATTCTAAACTTTTTATAATCTTTTTATAAAACCTAGTTGAATTCCTACTTGTTAAGATTATCATTTGAAAAATTTGTTGTGAATCGTTCTTGTATTCAATTTTTTTTGTTTTCACACTCCTTTTTTCAATTTTTCATTCATCCTTGTTGGTTTTAGTTCATTAGCCATACATTTTTTTTTTAATCATAGACTACTTCAATATCATTTTGTTAGTCAATTATCCTTCCCGGTGGGTAAGTTTTTACATTAAGTTGTTAAGATTACCCCCATATACCTATTTGACATATTTTACATTCCTATAACTTGGTCCCACCATTGGTATTGAAAATACCTTTTTTAACTTGATCAGTTTACTGTTATTGTATTAGTGAGCTTGTTTAGTGGGCTTGTTTTGTGAGTTCGTGCAGTGGAGAGTGTTTGGGTCTTTTTTGCCATATACAATACTATAGCAATTATAGATTTGAATAAGCGTATATACAGTTGTGCACACAAAGCTAGATACAATCAATTTTTTTTTTCCTCATAGACCAAACCCATTTGAATTTACCCGTTTCAACAGCAATAATGAATTTATCAATGAATACAACTCCCAATTCAAACGAGTCATCAGTTACTTCAAAAGATAATAAAAAAACATTATCACCTCCAGAATCTTCAATATCTTCAAGAAGTTCTTCTACTGAGTATACCGGAATACTACCTAAACCTCCACAACAACCCCAAACTTCTGAATGTAATATTGATACTAGATCACCAATGAAAAGGCCTGGTAGTAATGATTTATCAACTATATTACATCCCAATAATAGTGATGAAGAAAATAATGTTAAGCAACCAACTAATGTATCAACGTCAAATAGTAATAATGCTAGTACTGCATTGAGTTTGGCTTCTGATAATCAACATCCTATTCATACAAATACAAATATTGATACTTCACCAAATTCAAATACTTCAAATAGTATTCATAATTATAATGATGATGATGCTGATGATGATGATGATGATGATGATGATAATGAAAGTCCAAGACCTCCTCAACCAAGTCCGAGATTAACTACTCAACGAATCTTTGATCATAATAATAATAATAATAATAATCATAATCATATTAAATCAAATAATCCTAATAAGAAATCAAAATTAGATAAAAAATTTTTTTGTAAAACTTGTAATCAAGGATTTACAAGAAAACATAATATGGTTAGTCATGAATTAATTCATACTTCTTTAAAACCTCATACTTGTTCAGTATGTAGTTTAAAATTTAGAAGAATTCATGATTTAAAAAGACATGAAAAATTACATACTGGTGCTAAACCTTATCATTGTCAATATTGTAATCGAAGTTTTGCAAGACCTGATGCTTTAACAAGACATCAAAATTCAATTAATGCTTGTTCTGGTAGAATAGAAAATCCAAATCATCCTTCAAATATTAAATTAGAAAATCATTCAAATATTAGTGTTAGTCCAACCGATCATGATGATTCAAATTATTCTTCAACTGTTGAAAAACTGACTCTGAATACAAATTCAAATTCAATTCCAAATAAAATTTCAAATTCAAATTCAAATGCAAATTCAAATTTAAATTCAAATGATGATAAAAAATTTTCTACTTCTAATAGTTTAAATTCAAATCATTTTTCTTCAAATAATTTATCTTTAAATACTTCTTCAACAAGTCCAAGTATTAATGATACTATTAATAGAGATAATTATGATTTAAATCGTTTAAAAGCTTTCCAATATGGTCAACAATCTCAAAAAAATCAAAAAAATCATGAAAATTTACAACTTGTTAAAAAAATTGGTGATAATAATTCAAATAATTCAAATAATGATAATAATTCAATCACCGATCATAATAATAAAGGTCATCATCGTAAATCTCATGATCGTGATCATCCTTATACTATAACTACCACTACAACTACTACAACTACTACTAATCGTAATCGTAATGATAATGATCATAATTTGGAACATAATCGTGATCATCATATTAATAGAGAACGTGATGATCAAAGATCTTTAAGACCTCCTTCGAAACATTTTATTGATGAAAGTCCTAGAAATGATTCAGAATCTTTATATAAACCAACTCGTTCTTTATCTCATTATGATTCTCCAGGTCCTCCAAATCATCCTCCTCCTCCTTCTTTAAGACCTTTACAACAAAATTTCCCAACTTCCTACTTGAGACCTCCTAATAATTATCAAACTAGTCATCTGTCTCATGATGATTCTAATTCTTCAGTATCTTCATCCTCCTCTAATAGACAACATTATCCCGCCCCTCCTCCTCCTTTTCAACAACAACAGCAACAACCACATCATCAACAGCAGCAACACCCACAACCACAACATCAACAGCAACGTGCTCCTCCTCCTCCCCCTCCTCCTCAATCACATCATTCTTCACAACCCTCGTTACATCAATCACCTCCCCAACAACACCAACCCCAACAACACCAACCCCAACAACACCAACCCCAACACCAACAACACCAACACCAACAACAACAAGTACCACTTCCTCCTTTCAATCGCCCTTCTTTACCCTCACACCAATCGTACCCCAACTTTGTTCAACAGCAATTTGAATATCATCAAAGTCGCCAACGTTTACAATTTGAACAACATCAATTCCAACAACAAGAACGCTTTAGAAGAGATCAAGAAGAACAAAGAAGAGTATATAACCAACAAAATCAACAACAACAACAACAACTGCAACAACAACTGCAACACCAACCCCAGCAACCTCCTAAATTCATTTCAATGTCTCAATATCAAGATTTAATTAACTATACTCAAGAATTACAACATAATTTAAGTCAAATGAATTCAAGATTAAAATACTTGGAAGATTCTGGTAGTAAAGATTACGACTTTAAATACGACCGTTAGCTTTTGGGAGATGTAATGATTATGATTAGAAATGTATATTTTGTATAATTAAATATAAATAATTTGTATACTAACTACTGATGTAAATACTATTGTACTAATATAAATGGTGCAAATGGTGCAAATGGTGCAAATGGTGCAAATGGTGCAAATGGTGCAAATGGTATATTGTAGCCTTATCGTGTATATATTGTTCTTTTGTAGTGTAGTGTTCCTGATTTGATTCCTCACATTTTTGTGTACTATCAGCACTGCATACAAAATCAAGTAACTAAAAGCTGATAACCGCATCCAAAACAGCATAAAAAAAAAGAAGGGTAATTAAGGGGCAAACACTTTAATAGTTTTATAGCTTGTTTTTTTATTTTATTTGAATTATCCTATAACACTGTAAACTTTTAATATAATGAACGATACTGAAAGCTCCGGCTCAAATACTGCTTCAAGTGAAGATTGGTCTATCATCTCTTCATCTGATATTGATGAACAATCCACTACTTCCTCCACTAATGGGGATTTATCTACCAGAGAAGATCCCCATATTAATTCAACTATTGATTTAAATGATTTGAATGATTTCAAATCGGAAAAAAGTTCCAATGATTCAACCATTAGGATGTGTTCAATTGGAAGGAAGCAAAATGGTTGTATTGTTCGTCAACTCGATTCATTTATTAGATCCAAATCTCGTGAATTTTTTGATTATTACTTAAAGAATTATTTGTTTGCTTATAAAACCAGGATTAATAGTTTAACGGTTCAAAAAAAAATTGAAGCCTGGCAAAAAAATTTAAATCAAAATAACATTTATCAATGGAATGGTAATGATTTAGATTTTTGGGATTATTATACTTATGAAGCAATTATTTTCCTTGAAAATAATAATGAATTATTATTCTATTATATATTTGGTTTAATTGGTTCAATCTTTCTCTTGGTTGATTTAGTTAAATTAACTCATAAAACTTCAAAACCTAAAACTTTTAATGATAAACTTAATCAACTTTGGGAATCTTTTGTTTATGAGAAAAATGATTCTTTCATGTCAACTCTTGGTTTGCAACCGAAAAGAAGAGCTAAATTTGAAAATTATTGGTTATTAACCAAAAATTATTCAAAATCTTTACCTCAAAAATGGGGGTTTTTACAAAACAAAATTAATGAATCTTTAGGTGATTCAAAATGTTTATTGAATGATTTTTGGCTTAAACTGAAAGTAATTGCTACTCATTATTCACATCGTTCTCTGGAATATTGGCCAGTAGTTAAAGATTTTGTTAAATCAAATCTGATTACCTTATCAAAGGAAACTAAGCAAAAATTATTGTTGTTTTTCCAATTATCAAATGATTTGGCTAATAAATCCTTTATTCATTTAAATCATTCAGCGGTTTCATTAAATAAATTTTTCAAATCTTCTGCTATTGAAACCGTCAAACATTCAAAACACGTTTGGTGCCTTACAAAATACCATTATCACACTTTTTTAAAACCTTTAGCTGCTGATTCTAAATTGAAATTCAATGAAATATCAATGAATGTTTATCGTGAATTGAAATCTCTACAAAAGGAAATTGTTCAAGCTACTAGTCAAATAGTTTGTTAAGTATTTATTTCCTTGCTTTGTTCTCTTGTGTTTCAATTCTCTTCTCTTTATTCTTTACAGGTGATTTATGTGTTCCCGGTTATATTATTGAATACACGGTAGGTATTCAAGGTGGTCTTTGATTTGAATTTTCTTTATCTTTTATATTTTATTTTATTTTATTTTATTTTTTTTTTTTGATTATTTTATATTTCCCTTGTTTTTAAATTTGCTCTTCTTTTTCCCTCCTTTTCACAGTTATTATTTGTTCATGGTTATCACTTCCTTTACTCATATTTATCTCGTTTTACCCTGTTTCTTGCTCTGATATATTATGTTCTAATTCTTAATCTCTTTTCATGTAGATGTAAAATGTACTTTGAATTCAGCAAAAAAAAAAAAAAAATGAATTGCTGCAACTAGGGCAGGTCGTGTGTACCCACACAGAAAGGGTGGTTAAACAAAAAAAAAAAAAGAAAAAATTATCAACGTCCAAACTGAAAGAGAAAAATTCAACCAGCGTCTATTCAATATTCGATTTCAATACAGAGAATTAACTCAGGTAACAATATTTAAATAATATATCATATCCTCTAGAAGATCCTACTTCCGTGAATTGATTGTAACTATAGCTATAAAGAATAGTTGCTTGACTTAAGATCCGAAAAAGAATAGATAAAAGAAAAGAAATATGGGTATTCCAAAATTTTTTAGATTCATATCGGAGAGATGGCCATTGATCTCTCAATTAATCGATGGGAATCAAATTTCTGAATTTGACAATTTATATCTTGATATGAACTCCATTTTACATACCTGTACTCATTCTAACGATGATACTTTAACAAGAATGACTGATGATCAAATGTATGCTGCCATTTTTTCTTATATTGAACATTTGTTTGAAATCATCAAACCAAAAGAAACTTTTTATATGGCTATTGATGGGGTTGCTCCAAGAGCTAAAATGAATCAGCAAAGAGCCAGAAGATTCAGAACAGCTTATGAAGCCGAAGAAAATTTAAAGAAAGCTATCAATCAAGGATTAGAAATTCCAAAAGAAGATCCTTTTGATTCAAATTCAATTACTCCTGGTACTGAATTTATGGCAAAATTAACTGATAACTTGAAATATTTCATTCATAAAAAGATAAGTGAAGATTCAAGATGGTCTAATATAAAAATTATATTAAGTGGCCATGAAGTCCCCGGAGAAGGTGAACATAAGATTATGAACTTTATTAGATCAGTTAAATCTCAACCAGATTTTAATGTTAACTCAAGGCATTGTATCTATGGTTTAGATGCTGATTTAATCATGTTAGGTTTAGTTAGTCATGAACCTCATTTTTCATTATTAAGAGAAGAAGTTACTTTTGGTCCAAGATCTCAGAAAAAATCAAATGATTTAAATGATCAAAAATTCTTCTTATTGCACTTATCCTTATTAAGAGAATATCTATCTTTGGAATTCCAAGATTTGGATAATCAATTGAATTTTGAATATAATTTTGAAAAAGTTTTAGATGATTTAATATTGATTATGTATGTCATTGGTAATGATTTCTTACCCAATTTACCTGATTTATTTATTAATAAAGGTGCATTTCCGTTATTGATTGAAACTTTTAAACAAAGTTTAAAACAATCTGATGGCTACTTAAATGAAGGTGGTAAAATTAATTTCAAACGTTTAAATATTTGGCTCAATTTCTTATCAGAATTTGAATTAGAAAATTTCGAAAGACAAGATGTGGATGTTGATTGGTTTAATAAACGTTTAGAAGATATTTCAATAACTGGTGAGAAGAAAAGAGAAAGAACTGGTAAGCTCTTGTTATTAAAGGATCAAAAAAAATTGGTTGGTGTTATTAAACCTTGGTTATTAGAAATTAATGCCAACCCAATAAGTAAGCTAATTGAGCAAGAAAGCAAAGGTGAATTAAAAGGTTTGAAATTACCAACTGATGAAGTTGAAAAACATTTAGATTTCATAAAAAAATTTGCTTTAGATACTGGTATTCTTATCATACATTCAAAAAATGAAAATACTTATGAAGCAAAGGTCGATATTGATGGAATTTCTCCTTATGAAAGTGATGATGATAATAATGTTAGAATAAATGATTTGAGGAAAACGATCAAAAAATATCAATCAGCCAATTTGTTTGAAACTGATGAATTAATGAAAGAATCCAAAGACGTGTATGATTCTAAGTTCCTTGATTGGAAAGATAAATATTATAAAGACAAGTTACACTTTTCCATTAATGATAAAGAAAAAATGATTGATTTAACACAGCATTATATCGAAGGTTTACAATGGGTTTTGTATTATTACTATAAAGGATGTCCTTCCTGGAATTGGTTTTTTAGATATCACTATGCCCCAAGAATTAGTGATATTTCTATAGGTTTGAATGCGTTCATTGAAAATAATCAATTTGAAATTAGTTTTGACCAATCTAAACCTTTCAAACCATTTGAGCAATTAATGGCTGTTTTACCTGCAAGATCAAAACTGTTGATGCCAATTGTTTATAGAAAATTAATGACAGACCCTCAATCCCCAATTATTGATTTCTATCCAGCAGAAGTTGATATTGATTTGAACGGGAAAACTGCATCATGGGAAGCTGTTGTTTTGTTGAGTTTTGTAGATGAAAAGAAGTTACTTGAGGTCTTGAAACCAATTGAAAATCAATTGACAATCGAAGAAAAGAGAAGAAATTCTTTTGGTACTGATATTCAATTTATATTTAATCCTCAAATTGATCAAGTTTATCAAAGTCCATTGCCAGGCTTCTTTCACGACTTAGAACATGATAAATGTTATGAAAGTGAATTCCAACTCGCACCTGCTAGACCAGATTTTGTATTTGATTTATTAGAAGGTGCTAAAACTGGTAAAGATTTATTAGCTGGTTTTCCAACTTTGAGAACCATTGAATTTGATTCTGAATTATCGTTACATGAAGTAAAAGTATTCCAAAATCCATCAAGATCCGAGTCAATGATTTTGACTTTAAAAAATATTTGGGATGATCTTTCCACTAATCAATTCAGTCATAAGTTTATTAACAAGGTTGTTTATAGCAGATGGCCATTTTTGAGAGAATCTAGAGTTGTTAAGGTTGTTGACGAAGAATTCGTATATGAATCTGTTAAAAGCGGTAACGTCAAGAAGATTGTATCAACTCCAATTTCACCAGAAGAATTAAAGGACTTCAAAACTTTATCTCGTTCAATCTCTCAAACTTACGAAAAAACTAAAGGTATCAAACTAGGTGAAATCAATGCATTAGTTCATGTTCAACCTGTCACTGGTTTAATTCGTAATTCAAAGGGTGCTTATGTTAAAACATTTTCTAAAGAGACTGAAGTGTATCCAATTCAATTAATTGTGGAAGAAGTCATCAATGAAGATGAAAGATATGCAACCAGACCACCAATCCCAATCGAAGATGAATTCCCAGTTCAATCCCAAGTTGTATTCTTGGGTGCATTTGCTTATGGTGCCCCAGCAATTGTTGCTGGTTATACCGATAATCAAAAAGTTAATATTAAAGTGAATAAGATTCAATCAACTGCCGAACCAAACATTGGTAAAAGAAGATTAGATATTGAACATAAGGAAATCAAATACTTACCAAGTTTTCAAGTTTCTAAACATTTAAGACTTAATCCATTATTTTTATCTCAAATTACTAGTGGATTTATGATTGAGGATAATAACAGACGTAAAGTTAACATTGGATTAGAATTGAAATTTGAAGCTCGTCGTCAAAAAGTTTTAGGTTATACTCAAAAATCTGGTAAGGTTTGGGAATTTTCACCCTTGGCAATTCAATTAATCAAAACCTATCAAAACAAATTTCCATCCTTATTTTCCAAATTAATTAATTTTAGTGCTAATTCAAGAAATATGCCTAAATTAAATGAAGTTTCTAGTGAAGATGAGATTCAAGAAGTTCGTAAATTTTTGAAGGAAGCTAAACTGCAATTAATTACTGTAAGTTTAGAAAGTGAATCATTAACAAGATTTAGTTTTAATGCCATTGAATCATATATTGAAAATTATATTGCCCAACCACCTTCATTATCGAATAAGGATATTAAGGGGGTACCAAAGGAAGCCATATTAGATCCTAGTGAATCATATCAATTATTAAGTACTCAAAAATTTGAATTGGGTGATCGTGTAATTTATGTACAAGATTCTGGTAAAGTACCAAAATTAAGTAAAGGTACTGTTGTTAGTATTATTTCAATTGGAAATAAGAATTCATTAGGGGTTATATTTGATTATCCGTTTTTGAGTGGTACTAATTTAAATGGGAAATTAAATACTAATAGAGGGTTAACAATTGATTCATCATTAGTTTTGAATTTAACTAATAAACAATTAGTTTATCATAGTAAAGCATCTAAGAATCAAAAACCAATTAGTCAACAAGAAAAATTAGCAAGACAACAACAAATTGAACAAGCTAAGAATAAGAAGAAAGAAATGGAAAAACAACAAAATGCTCAAAAATCCAATGAATTATTAGCATTATTAAAGAAGAATAAAGATGCAGCAAATGGTCAAACCGAAAAGGAAAAGGTTAATGAAACTAATAATGACGAAGCAATTAGAAATTCCAATGCTATAAAGCAAATTTACGGACAAATATATTCCAATGTTATGAGTGAAGGATCTCAACAATTTCAAGTTCCTCCACCACCACCACCACAACCAGGTATGGTTATTCCACCTCATTATTATGGAGGGTTACCACCACCACCACCAGCCAATGGATTTGCTTATCCACCAGGGCCATATATGCCTTCACCAGAAAATGTTGCTGTGCCAGTTTCTGTGCCAGATTCTGATAAAAACGAGGTTAGAGAGGAAAGCAATGGCGATGGTAAAACCAGAGGAAATAGCAATAGAGGTAGAGGAGGTAGTAGAGGTAGAGGAGGATCCACAAGGGGTCGTGGTAATGGAAGAGGTAATACTAGAGGCAGAGGCCGTGGTAACTTTAAAAATGGAAGTAAGAATAATGATTAATTTGTATTAAAAGTATGTACAAGATAATTATATATATATGTATATATAAATAAATTTAAATTTTATAATCTATTTTGAAGTAGACGTTGAGTTAGTAGATGATTTATTATCGATTATATTATGAGATGTTTCATTTTCTTTCTTTTCATCAACTTGACTAGTTTTCTTTTCATCAACTTGACTAGTTTTATCACCAGGTAAATTTATCAAACCTAACGAAGCCCAATCTGATTTATCCATTAATTGATTATCCATTCGACACTTTAAATACGACTTTGCTAGTATCCGACAGTTGGGAGCATTTCTATTTTCAGTAAACTTCATACATTTCAAATAATCTAACATTTGCTGTCTACATTCACCATCATGATCTAATGGGAATGATCCTCTTTCAGGAGGAGTGGGAGTCCAGGTTCGAAAGTTACCTCCTATAACTCGTTAGTATGTTACGTTTTGAATGTGTACACATTAACAAAATCCACATTAACAAAATCCACATTAACAAATCCCTTATACATACCAGGTGCTCCAGATGCCATTGTTTTGTGGAGTTGCCAAATGAATCCAATGATGTATTTGATGTATTTTTCAAAATCATCAGTTTTTTCCTTCGTCGTGCGCCAGATCCAATCTCAACTCCCCCAAGATATACTCATATATATATATATATATATACATATGTATATGTATATGACAAGTAGTGCCACCAATTTTTTACCTATGAGTAAAGTTGTAATATAAAAGTTGTTGCAAATAATTCTTTCAATATGATAAGCCTATTCTAAGCATACACACACTGTAAATAATAATTTCAACCTAGTACATCAGGACATTGTCTCCCCAAGCGGAATTGACCAAACGGGTAATTTACCTTGTAGTGCCAAAACCCCACCAAAATCCACTTCCCACCGCAACATGTCCCATACAAACTTTACTCGTTTCAAACATCTCATTTCATTCATACCAACAAAGCATACCAATTCATAAGTTTCATTATTAACCACATTTACTCCAACCCCAAAACCGTAAAGCTGCTGTCAAAATCGAAAAAAAACGAGCAGAAAAATCTCCGATCGCGCCAACGCACCCGTACCCCGTTTCGGTGTTTGGGCCTTTCGGCGACTCACCACCCTTTGCTTTAGTTGGACCTTTCTTAGTGGCTCTTCCTTTCTTCCCTCTGAGGAAACCTTTTTACCCCACCAAAAAACCTAAATTTGAGTTCGGTTCAATGGAAAACTAAACAAAAATGAAAACTAATCCGAAAGCACAACTGAGAAAAC
>JAJMKE010000020.1:54080-65192 GCA_030569195.1 Hyphopichia khmerensis | reverse complement strand
AGTGATTTGGTCCATTCGGAGTGTTTTGTTTTTCGGTGAGATTTTGAAATTTCATCCAATCAGATTACTAGGTTAGCCATTGGCATTACCCCACAACAATTTTTTTTTTTTTTTTTTTCTTTTTACGAGAATCATTTGACAGTTCGAGAGAGAAGTCGAGAGACAAAATAAAAAGAAAAGAAGACAAGGTATAAACTGGAGAGATAGTTGACTACATATACTGAAGGTTTAAGTTTAATGGTAAGTCATCAAACGAATTAGTTAGTAAACAGAGAAGAAAAACGAGTTGAAAACAGTTAGAAATAGTGAGTAATAATGTCAGCTAAGGAACTATTTGAACAATTTTCAATGGAAGGACCTAATGGGAAATCATTAAGTTTACCACAATTTATAAGCATTTTATCACCATTTGAAAATGATTTACCAAGAGAATCATATTCATTACTTTATTTAATTGCAGATCGTGGATATAAAGGGTATGTTACAGAAGATGATTGGATAAAATTTATTGGAACCTTGACTGATAAAGATGGAGAATTTAAATTACTTTTCAATTTGATTAAAAGAGATTCAAGTAAGAATAAATTAAGTTATGATGAATGTTTAGATCAATTGAATAGTTTAAATAAAGCAATTGATCCAAATTATCAACAAAAGAAACTTAAATTAAATTGGACTTATTTTAATCGATTTTTTCAACCATATGGAGAAATTGAATTTAGCGATTTTATAACATTAATAAATTATTTACCAATTACAAAATTAATTGGAAATTTTGAAATTTTATCAAATAAGAAAGGTTTTATTAATTCAAATGAATTAAATGATTTAATAATTAATAATTTATATCATAAATTATCAAAAAATTTAAAATCAAATATTAAAAATTTACCAGAATTTTTTAGTAAAGATGAATTTACTTTATCAAATGTTTTATTCATTTATAATTGTTTAAATAAAGTTGATTTAATTAATGAAACTATTGCTAATACTCCTCCAACTACTAAAGAAAAGAAGGATATTTTAATTAATAAAAATGATTTATATAATCATTTAAATGATCATTTATTAAAATCTTCAAATTTTAAACCAATTTCAATTACTGAACTTGATTTATTATTTCATCTTATTAATAAAAATGAAGAAACAATTCCAAGAAAAGATCTTATATCTTTTCTTAATCCAAATTATAATAATAATTTACCAACTTTATACTCAATTTTTGATCATCCTGCTGCTCAACCAGTTCAAGATGATAATTTTTCTCTTTGGCCAATCTTTGATTCTTTATATTCTTTCTTTTTAGGTTCAATTGCTGGTTGTATTGGTGCTACTGTGGTTTATCCAATTGATTTGGTTAAAACTAGAATGCAAGCTCAAAGACATAAAGCCGCTTATAAAAATTCTCTTGATTGTTTTAAAAAAATTATTAAAAATGAAGGTTTAAAAGGTTTATATTCTGGTTTAGCTGCTCAATTAGTTGGTGTTGCTCCTGAAAAAGCAATTAAATTAACCGTTAATGATTTGGTTCGTAAAATTGGTACTAATGAAAAGGATAATTCAATTACAATGGGTTGGGAAGTTTTAGCTGGTTCCTCTGCTGGTGCTTGTCAAGTCATTTTTACAAATCCTTTGGAAATTGTTAAAATTAGATTACAAATGCAAGGTGGTTCTCAAAATAAAATTTTAAAACCTGGTGAAATCCCTCATAAAAAATTAACCGCTGGTCAAATCATTAAAACTTTGGGTGTTAAAGGTTTATATAAAGGTGCTTCTGCTTGTTTATTAAGAGATGTTCCTTTTAGTGCCATTTATTTCCCAACTTATGCTAATTTGAAATATTTCTTATTTGATTTTGATCCTTCAAATCCAATTAAAAAACATCGTTTGGATTCTTGGCAACTATTAATTAGTGGTGCTTTGGCTGGTGCTCCTGCTGCTTTCTTTACTACTCCTGCTGATGTTATTAAAACTAGATTACAAGTTGAACTGAAAAAGGGTGAAACTAAATATCATGGTATTAGTCATGCTTTTAAAACAATCTTGAAAGAAGAAGGTGTTGGTGCTTTCTTTAAAGGTTCTTTGGCTAGAGTCTTTAGATCTTCTCCTCAATTTGGTTTTACTTTGGCCTCTTATGAGGTTTTACAAAACTTATTCCCTCTACATCCTCCAAATACTAAAGAATCTAACTTTAAAGCAATTAGTGGTTATCCAGGTGTTTATTCTTTAACTAATGATCAAGTCTATAATGGTCGTGATACTAGAACCATCTACCTTAATCAAGAAAAATTGTTTAAACAAAATGGTTTAACCACCCCAAATGATTCTCAAAAATTAAATGAAGCTTTGGTTAAAATCCCCGCTGAATACATTTATAAAAGTCAAGATACTATTAAATTATTATTAGATGTTGATTATAAATTTGGTAACTTTAATTATGATTCTTATATGAATTATATTAAAAAATTCTAAACTCTTTGTTTGGCTTTGATTTTTTCTTTTTTTTTTTTTGTTTCCTTTACTTTATTCACTTCATAGATTATATACTTATAAATTCTCCTTTGTACTTACTATTCTTTATAATGCATAGTCATATTTGTAAATCTGCATATTTTATGGCTGCAAATCCTGCTTTAAATACTCAATTGTGAAAATTCAGAGATGCGTAACTTTTAGTGTAAATCACAATTGCAAATATACCCCAGGAAAATTCTTGAAGTGGATCTACTTACACCAATTACAATAAAGATTAGCAAAGAGTACTTGGTTCGTTGTTTTTAAAACTGACCGGTATAGCTTACTTTCCTCAAATCAAATTTGCAGAGCTTTATACACCCACGTTATGGAAAATGTACATAATGAGGAAATCATCACTTCGTGATTCACTCAATTCAATATCAAGAAGAAAGTTCTGCAGAGACAAAGAATTGAAGTTTTATACAAGCTTAGATTGTTTGTTGGGTATATTTATTGTAATACGTATTAGTAATGTCATGTTATAATCTATTGGGATTTGCTTTGAAATATTACAAGTAATTCTGGAGCAGTAGCAAGTAACACGAGTTTTCCGTCAACTACTGCCGGATGCAAATCATCAAAATCGGGGATACCTTCCTCTGGATTAAATTTTGGGTCTTCTGGATGGTCACAAATACTTACTAAGTATGGTCTAAATTCCGGATCTATCAACTTAGTCGTTTGAAGCTTATCAGGGGAAACTCTTATTATCAAATTATTTTCAACGATTTTGCAAAGTTTATTGCCAGAATAATTATTATTGATAGATGTAATTCTTCTCATTGATTTTTTTGCATTTTCGTAGAAAAACTTGATTCGTGTATCAAACTTAAAATTGAATATCGTTATCGATTGTATACCAATGATCAAAACGTCAAACCGTTGTGGGTCATCCGCCCCTATAATAAAGAAGTCTTGTATTCTGTCATGGTTATGAATTATAAAGTTTTCAAGCATATCATTTTGTTTAGGTGATTTTCGAGAAATTACTAGCTTCTTTGATCCATTATCACATATTGGGATGAAGACAAAAAAGTCATTGCCAGCAATGTTGACTAATTCAAAGTTGATAGAATCATGTGGCTTGGGCTGGTTCAGCTCATCTAACTCGGCATTATCCTCGTCAGAAGGAGCAATGTCCAATGCCTCTTCATCATCCCACTGAGCTCGCATATCTGGTGAATCTTGTGTCTCTTGGGGTGGCAACGTAAAATCACGTTCGACCGGTACAAAATTTGTTGCCGCCAGTCGATCGTAGCCCATTTCCACTCCATCGTCTACTAACAAATCAGCATTTTTAGAAGGACTGTAATTTGAGACCATTTTATCAGAAAGGTACCTGTATGGAACTTCCTCCTCGACTAGGAGAGAATCCTCGATGGCATACACCAAAACATTGGCACGAGAGACTATAACAACTTTTTCGGATAATGTGGCCTTATAATCTAAAAAAGTTCTGGGAATGATTCCAATCTTAATTGGAACAATAATATCTGGCGAGTACTCTTCCTTCTTTCTAACCCAGCGTATCAAATGATGCTCACATTCATCCTTACCTTCAATCTCATATGAAATTAGGGACAAATCTTTATACGTAATAGTATCAATTATCGTAAAAGGCTGAGAGATGCTCTCAGGGACGTAATCAGTAATAGACCCAATTTCGTCAAAGTCTATTTCCGGTGCTTGTAGACATTCTTGAAGTGTCAATAACAATGTAGTGCAACAAACAGCATACACGATGTAGTCAACCTTGTGAATTTTTACTAATCTCGTTATTCCTGCTTCAGGGTGTGTATCTTTGTATATGCATTGAAATGGAGCAATCTTTTGGGACTTTAAATTGGATAGATCAAGTAGTGTCTTATAATGGTTCAATTTAAAAGGAATCATAAAATCCCCCGAAGTTTGATTCATTGATTCTAGTGGCGGATTATCTCTTTCATATTTTTGACAATAAAGCCTCTTACTTAAACCTGCAAGATCCTTTTTCACTTCACTCAACTGAAACTTTTTCTGTTCTTTCTCTATGATTTGGTCATTCTCTGATTTTCTCTTTTTGTTTTGGATGGTATTATTATGATACTTTGAATTTTGTTGAAGGTCACCATTTGTGATCTTGAAATATCTTTTCTTTACGGGATCGAAATAAAAGCCGGGGATTTCTTGAGGCTGGGGCATGATTCAATATTCCATTTCAGTAATTGTTTTAGCTTTTTGTTTCAAAGGAGCAGGTGGATAAAAGAAGAAAACTGATTGATAAAGGCAAGGGGAACTGATGCTTTGTATTTTTTTTTTTTTCCGCTATCTTTAATTTTTTTGCTGCCTACCCAGTCTTAATCAGGGCTATCTTTCTACTTCACTTACAATTTTCAAATCATGAGTATAAATATGTGAATCTTACTATGTGAAAACTTTTATTTTATATAATATAGAGAATGGTGCTAAATTCAATCAAAATCATAATCGTTATAAGACTCATTAACCGCATTGCTATACTTTGCAACACTCATTTCATTTCTTTTTCTCATTAACAACTCTTCAAACCCATTAGACCGATCAATACCATCCCAGAAATACCCTGATTTAATTCCGAAACGATTGGGAGGGTGTATTCCTTTATTGTAAGTTGGTCTACCTGTTTTAGAAGCGATTGTGGCCTCGTTAGATATCGGTTTATCATCAAACATCTGCAATGGATCATCGAACCTTTCTTTGGATTGCATATGTCGTATATATTCCTCGTCATGTTTGGAGACTTGGAAAGGTTTTGCATTTGACAACTTAGCTTCCATTTCTGCTTGAGATACTTTATCAGCTTCACCCTGATTAATATTATGCTGTCGATTCTGTTCATCAATTTCTTTTTGTTTCTGTGCTTCGATAAGGGATTTTCTTTTGGCTTCTATGTCAATAATTTTACCAGAAGAGTCTCTATAAACAGTCGACTGATGTTCTTTAGCCGGGCTCGATTCTTTAATTTCAGGAGTTACTTTGGGAGTCTCGGTTCCATCAATTCTTTTAAAACCTTTACTTGAAGTTGAAGCTCCAACGGATACTTTCACAGGACCAAATTCATCTTCTGGGTCACCATTTACAATTATTTCATCTTCGGATTCTCCATCGTCATTTATTACTGGATCTTGCAGTACTATTATGTTGGTTGAACTCTTTGATGATTTGGATTTAGATTTATCCTTTGACTTTGATTTTTTTTTCTCTTTCTTTGAAGATCCTCCCGATAGGTACTTCTCCAAATAAGCTGCTCGAGACATAATCAATGATTATCGGTGCCAGTATAATCTGTTACTGATGAGTGGTAGATGAGTCTGATAAACTGAAAAAAAAAAAAAAATTAAAATGAAATAATATCATTTTACTCCGTACACCTTATATAAAGAAATAGAAAAAGAAACAGAATAGAGGCTTCCTACAAAACGATTTATATGGACATCTATATTAAGGCTAATAATACATGGATAGAAGAGCATGGATGCAGTACAGTACGGAATTGTAAAATTATTTAGTCAATTTAACGAGATTGTTGTGGACTTGGGCAATTGTATCACATAATTCCATGAATAAGTTATATTGATTTTTTACCACTTCCACAACATTGAGTAAACCACCAAATCCTTCAACACAAGAACGTTCCAAGCCACCGATGACTTCTTCAGCTTCTTTAACGATATTTTGATAAGTATCCAAGACTTCGTAATACTTTTTAATTTTTTTCACGAAAAATTCGTTTAATTGGAATGAAGATGATAATCTAGTACCAGGAGTTGATAATTGTATTATTAAATGCATCATTTTATTTATATCTTCGGTTAATTCGTTGTTTATTTCTTTCAATGATAGTAATTGATTAGTATCGAATTTTAATGCTTGTTTTGTGGAAGATAATTTTGTATAAAGATAATCAGTATCTTTATTTATTGATTTTACCAATTGATCATGTTTATACATATCAGATTTTAAGGTTGTGGCTATTAAATGTTGAGTATTGATATAGTTATCGAAATCTTCTAATTCCTTTTTCATAGCTGGTGGTAAGTCACCAACTCTTGTCATGGCAGTCAATTGAGTTTGTTGTTGTTGCTGTTGTTGCTGTTGTTGTTGATTATTATTTGATCCAAATAATCCACCAGAGTTATTTTGTTGATTGTTATTTGATCCAAATAACCCACCAGAGTTATTTTGTTGATTGTTATTAGATCCAAATAATCCACCCGAGTTATTTTGTTGATTATTATTTGATCCAAATAATCCACCAGAGGTAGATTGTTGATTATTGTTATTATTTGATCCAAACAATCCACCTCCACTTGTATTACTAGATCCACCAAATAAACCACCACTGGTATTGGTATTATTTTGTTGATTATTATTAGCAGTAGATCCGAATCCAAAACCAGTTGATCCAGTATTTGCATTGGTACTTGTATTGGTAGTTGGATTTGTATTAGAAGATCCAAACAATCCACCACCGGTGTTTGAGGTGTTTGTATTATTATTTGATCCAAACAAACCTCCAGAGGTTGAATTGGTATTATTATTTGATCCAAACAATCCACCAGAAGTAGAATTTGTTGTATTATTGGTGTTGTTATTGGAAGATCCAAATAAACCTCCCGAAGTACCGGTAGTATTGGCATTGGTATTGGTATTTGCACCAAACCCCGAGGAAGCATTGTTACTACCAAACCCACCAAGGGACGTCGCAGGCTTTGAGGCTGTTGAAAACATGGTATTGAGTATGGGGAGGAAGCGATGGTTTTTCAAATTTTGTTGATAGTTTTTTTTTTTTTTTTTTATTTGTTCGCTCTTTCTTTTTTTTTTTTTTTGTTGTTATTTTTTTCTGGTTTTGGTACACGCCTAAAAACTGAAAAAGAAAATGTCTTGTTTATACTTGATAGAATAAAGGGTAAAGTTGATAGAACAAGGGTATAAAGGGATATAATATAGGGCAGAAATGATTGATGAGAGTTTAGTACGGATGTATAAGGATATACAGTCACAACTTAGTCGGGCGAATTCAGAAATGGTTCGAAGGCATTTGAGTGAAGAGGATGGAAGAAGAAGGTACGAACAAGGAATATTAGATGAATATAATCAAAAATTAAATATAGTGAATCAAGAAATGAAGAAACTTCGAGAGGAGAATAAACGATTAAAATGGAGGCTTGAGAAGTATGAAGGTGGGAATTTTGAAGTAAATTTAAAAATGAAAAGTCCAATTAAGAAGGGACCAAGATTAAGTCCGAGTAAAGAGGGACAATTGAATATAAATAAAATAAGTTCGAGTAAAGTGGGACAATTGAATATAAATAAAATAAGTCCCACAAGGGCTAGTAAAATTAAAAGTGAGAGTAGTTTATTGGAAGATAGTTCATTTAGTAATGAACCATTTGATAGTCCGGAGATCAAGAGGCAGAAGATTATTAAACTATCACCAAGTAAATCATCACCAATTGGTACGATTGATTTCAAACCGAAGAATACACAAGGATTAAGTCGAAGTCAATATAATGCGCTACCTACACAATATTCCTCAGAAATTGAAGAGGAGGAGATAGATGATAAAGGAGACAAGGAGATAGATGAAGGAGATGACAAGGAAATAGATGATAAAGGAATAGATGATAAAGGAGACAAGGAAATAATTGAAGATTCCGAAGAAGAAATTGAACCAATTGAAGCATTAAATGATATAACCAAACAAATGAATAAAATTGAAAAAACAGGGAATAAACAAACAGCATTACAAAGAAAAGAATTTTTAAGAAAATATTATAAAATGAAATTTGATAATTCTAAATTAATAATTAATCTTGACAAGAATCCAATTAGTGAAAAAAGATGGATATTAGAAGATTTTAAAATTAATTTAAAATATTGTAAACCCAAAATTTCAAATAAATATAATATCATGTCAAAACAAGAAAATGAAGAAAGAAAATTATTTAATGAATTAATTGGTAATAAAGAAGATGAATTAAGTTATTCTCAAATATTTGATAAATTTCCTTCACCACCAGGTTTTATGAAGAGTGATTTCCCAGATAGTTTAGAAATTGAAAAAAGAAATTTAATCATTTTTGAAAGACAACAAGAAAGAATTAAAAGAAGAATTAATAGTGCATTTACTAATTATTATAATCCTAATAAACAAGGAGAATTTATTTTCCAAGAAGATATTTTAAATAAGTACGTTGAAGCCGGTAGATTTCAATATACTTAGTTGCTTGGTGTACCGTCAGTTGGTTTTTGGCTGGTACCTGGGTCTTGGGTCTTTTTTGTCGGTCGTGTCTCTATTGCAAATTGCGGCGAAAAAGGGTAAAATCTGCAACCCTTTGTCAAATTGGACTTTTATTTGAATATTTTTAAATTTAAAATTTTTTTATACTTAATTGCTAATCATTTAATAGATACTTTCCAATCGTAAGAATCCATTGATGTAATAAAAATTGGCTATTATAATAATAAAATTGTATGTAAATTTTAAATTTAGTCAAATTATTCAAATGCACCGAAAAGGAAATCGTAAATGCGCTCAAGTCCAGTAGCAAATGGCAAAAATCCCATACAAAACCAAAAAAAGCGAAAAAAAGAAAAAAGATGCGAACAAAACAAAAAAATGCGAACCAAAAAGAGAACAAAAAAAGAATTACAAAAAAGTCACGTTTAGCAGCCAACGGAACACTCGCATGGAGCAACGCACCCGTACATTCCCCTTCAAAGCTGCTGAACACTTACAAATGAAAAGGAAAAAGAGAGAGTGCATCAGCTTAAGCAATTAAATACAATACAATACTACATTCATATATGAATAAATGTATGTTTATTATGAATATTAAATTCACAAATGTATATATGTATGATCTAAAGTAATTAGGGGTAATATATTTGTTTTCATTTTCTGCTTATGTTTCTTTTTTCTTAGTTGTGTTTTGTTGTTCAGTTCATCTTTCATTTCATTCCAATACATTCACCTTTCGAATCAGGATTTTTCAAGTATCACAAATTTAATTGAAAACAAAACAAATTTAAATTGATAATAAGTAGTTAGTGGGTGATTAATCTTCAACCGTTTTACTAAATACGCGATTTTGTTATTTAATGATTTCATTCATTCTTATTTACCTTTTAATTGATTGAATTTTTTTTCTAATAATGATTATTGAATTATTAGGTTATGATAAGATTTAATCATTTATTGTAATGGTGATTTAATATTTAAATTCGATTTAATATTTGGTTTGATTTTGTATCCTTAGGGTTACATCATAAAGGGATTCAGACCAAAAAAATCCGGACCCCCGTCATATGATCTAGATTCGTGATTGTATATTTGACTAGATGTATTTGAAGTATATTACAATTATAATTATACAAAGTACATCAATACATGATATAACGATATAAGATATATCAATACAACTACAATTACAATTACAATTACAAATATAAATTCAAATACAAATATAAATTCAAATACAAATATATATTCAAATACAAATACCATACTTTATACTCTTCTTCAACTAACCTCTTTGTACTTTTCTCTTTAAAACAAATTGGAAAACCACCAAAAGACAAATTGAAATACACCAAAAAGACAAAAGACAAAAGACAAAAGCCAAAAAGTCAAAAGCCAAAAGAGCCAAAAGAGCCAAAAAAAAAAAAAAAAAAAAAAAAAAAAAAAAAAAAAAAAAAAAAAAAAAAAAAAAAAAAAAAAAAAAAAAAAAAAAAAAAAAAAAAAAAAAAAAAAAAAAAAAAAAAAAAAAAAAAAAAAAAAAAAAAAAAAATGAATCCACTAACAAAACAAAAAAAAAAAAAAATTTTTGTAGGAAAAACACTTTTTTCTGTAGCCTCCCAACTATTTTTACAACTCGTTTTTAACCGCCAACTACTTCTTCTTTCTTCTTTCCTTCTTTGTAAAACCCACCTTATTATATTGACGTGTTCCTACTTGTCATACCATCGTTTGTTTTACTTTGATCAGTACCCCCTTACATCCTCTTGTCCTCCATATCACAAATCATCCAATTGGTAAGAGTACTTTGTTGTTGTTTATTTGACAGTACTTTTTTTATTTGGTTTGTTCTTTCTTGATTTTGATTCGTGTGTTTGATCTTGAGTTGATCCAGGCGCCCGCCCTTTTGTTTAGTCGCTCAAGTTGCTTAACTTCCTTAGTCTTGTGAGGGTGTTTGATATATATATATATATATATATATATTTAATTTTTCAATTCCTGGTTAAAAGACATTCTTGTTGCTCTTGTTTGTAACGCAATTTTTGATCTGTCTCTTTCACCACGAAATCATCCTTGATTTCTTCTTTTTTCCAAGTGTGTGTGTGAAAGTGGTTGTTCTTTACCTTTTGTTGTTATTCTAATAGTACCAGTTGTTGTGCTGTTATTGAAATCAGTTGGTATATTGGGTATTTTTCTTCGTTTTTGTTATATTTTTTTTTTTTTTTTTTTTTTTTTTTTTTTTTTTTTTTTTTTTTTTTTTTTTTTTTTTTTTTTTTTTTTTTTTTTTTTTTTTTTTTTTTTTTTTTTTTTTTTTTTTTTTTTTTTTTTTTTTTTTT
>JAJMKE010000020.1:0-53980 GCA_030569195.1 Hyphopichia khmerensis | reverse complement strand
CCCTCTTGTTGTCTTTTGTTATAAATATGACTGGAACGTATCCCAATTCTAATCCTGTTTCAAATCCTACTTCAAATTTGGGTATGACTACTTCTAGCTCTTCTAATAATACAATTATTGGAAATCATCATCATATTTATCAAAATTTAAATCCACCACCTTCAAATTATCATCCTAATTCAAATCCCCACTCCAATTCCAATTCCAATTCCAATTCAAATTCCATTTCCAATTCAAATTCTCATTCCCATTCTCATTCTCATTCTCATTCAAATTCTAGTACCAATTCTCATCCTCATAATCATTCCCATTCCCATTCTCATTCCCATTCTTTTAATCATGGTCATAATTTATCTATTAATTCAATTAATTCTTTGATTGAACCAACAACTCCTCCTACTTTATCAACAATTAATAGTCATACTTCAAAACTGTACCTTTGGGATTCAAATAAATTAAATCATAATTTAAATTTACCAAATTTTAATTTAGATCAAACTGCTCCAACTGCAAAATTAATTGCAAATGGTGGTAATAATCATTCAACAACTACTATAACTAATAATAGTACTGGTGGTAGTATTAATTCAAATAGTAGTGGTACTGGTGCAAATGTTCACGTTCGTAATCCAAGTTTTAGTCATAGTCATAGTAATAGTAATCATTCATTATCAGCTTCTCCTTTACTTTTACCAATTATGAATAATTCTAATAATAATTCAAATTCAACAAATCATCAACGTCAAGTTTCAATTGAATCATTATATTTAGATAAAGAAAATCAAAAACCTTTTAATAATTCTAAAATTGATAAAGAATATTTAACTTCAATTAATAAAATTCCTCTTAATCAATTAAAACAAGAAATTTTAAAATTATCAAAAGATCAATATGGTTGTCGTTTTTTACAAAAAAAAATTGATGAAAATTTAATTTCAAATTCTCAAATTAGAAAATCTAATTTTGAAATCATTTTTAAAGAAATTTATCCTTATTTATATGAATTAATTATTGATCCTTTTGGTAATTATTTAATTCAAAAATTAATTGATTATTGTGATGAAATTAATTTAAATTTAATTTTAGAAATTTTACAATTTAATTTATTTCAAATTTCAATTAATCAACATGGTACAAGAGCTTTACAAAAAATTATTGATAATTTAAATAATGATTATCAATTAAATTTATTAATTAAAGGTTTAAAACCTTATATTATTGAATTAATTAAAGATTTAAATGGTAATCATGTTATTCAAAAAATTTTAAATAAATATAATCCAGAAAATTGTCAATTTATTTATGATTCAATTATAAATGATTTATATATTGTGGCAACTCATAAACATGGTTGTTGTGTTTTACAAAAATGTCTTAATCATGTTAATAATCATCAATTAAATGATTTTGCTAATAAAATTTTATCATTTGATATTTTTATTAATTTAATTAATGATCAATTTGGTAATTATGTTTTACAATATTTAATTTCAATTAATTCAATTGAAATTGATATTAAAATTTTTAATAATTTTATTAAATTTGGTATTAATAATTTATGCAATTTAAAATTTTCTTCAAATGTTATTGAAAAATTTTTAAAAAATTGTTTTAATAATGAATTTAAATCTTTAAAATTTTCAAATTTAAAATTTGAATTATCTTATCATATTTTAAATTCAGATTTAAATAAATTAATTAATGATCCTTATGGTAATTATGTTATTCAAACTTTAATTGATATTTTAATTAATCCTCAAGTTAATTATTTTTCAAAAGATTCAAAACTTTTATCAGAAAATTTATTATTATTATTACCTTTAAATTATAATTTAAATTTTGAAGATTCTTTACAAGTTCAAATTATTAAAAAATGGTTTCAACATTGTAAAATTATTTCTTCATTTGGTAAAAGAATTCAACTGAAAATTAATATAATTTTAAATGGTAATTCAAAAAATTTACCAAAATTGAAAAATTCAATTCCTTTAACTCAAAATCAAAATCATTTTCAAAATAATAATCAAAATCAAATTCAAAATCAAAATCAAAATCAAAATCATCAATCAAAAATTTTAAATCATTCTTCTCAAAATTCTTTATTTAATTTTAATCAAAATATGAATGCTAATGGTGAATTTATTCAATCAGATTCATCTCGTCAATCAACTCCTTCTCATATTCAATCAAGAAGTTTAAGTTTAGGTAATCATCCTATAACTTCTACACCTTTTACTGTTAATCATTCAAGAGGTTTTTCGGTTCCTCATATTCAAGCTCCTCAAGCTCCTCCTCCTCCTCCTCAATTAAATAATAATCAACATCCTCAACATCATCAACATCCTCAACAATTACCACATCCACAACATCCCCAAAATCAATTTGGTTATTTTAATCAATCTAATCAATCTCAAAATTATATTTTTGGTGGAGGATTAAATAATTTTATTCCAAATCAATCAAATGGAATTAATTCAGAACCAAATTCAAGTTTAAATACTCCAATCATTGGTTATCCACCAATTTCAAATTTGCATGTTTCTAATATTACTTCGGGTCCAAAAATCCCAATTTCAAATCAATCGAATACGAATAATATGACTTCTAATGAGTTTATGATGAATACGCATGCTGATTACCCTACAGTATTTGATAATAGTATCAAACAAATGACTCCCTCCCCTCAAACTTTCTCTCAACATCATTCTCAACCTCCTCATCCTCATCATCATCCTCAACAACCTCTTCCTCAACCTCCTCAACAACAAAATGCATACATTCAAAATCCAAATCCATCTTATCAACCTCAACAAAAACAACCTTTTATTCATCAAGGTCATCAAGTGGCTTCTGGGGTTAATTATTATCAAGGTTGATCTTCCCATTTTCCTTTCTACTGCTTTTCATTTCTTTGTACTTCGATTTTCTTTTCTACGTTTTTCTTTTGCAATGTTGTTTATATTAAAGTGAATGGACTACTACTCTTTATGATCATTATTTTATTTATTCTACATGATTGACATTCCATTATCAATTATACTCTTGTGAATATCAATTGTCATTTTGTGGTTCTTCATCAACTGGCTATGATGACTTTATTTGATTCTATTTGGTTTACGATAATATAATATTCATAAAAAGACAAAAAAAAATTAAAAATATTAAAAATTAAATTTTGTGATTAGAAATCAATCTAAAACTTTGAAAGTTTAATGGATCTCCTATAAATTGACTAAACAGAATGAGATAAATAAAAAAAACTTAACAAATCCTGAAAAACAATCAAAATCAAAAAAAAAAAAATTATCTTAAAAGAATGAATAAACTGTTGTAACTTTATGTGCCATTAATATGATACCCTTAATCACGCATTCCCATAAAAAAAAATTTCCCCTTTCCTCGTCATTTTCATTATACAATTCTAAAATATACTCCTTATATCCTTCCTCTTTTTTATATATATACATATCTATTTTACTTCATATTTTTAATTTGTTTGTGTACTGTTTTTCATTTTCAAATATATTCTTGTCATTATACTAAAAGTAAGTTGATGTAGTTTTCTTTTTTTTGAACAGCCATTTTCTTTGCTTTTCTTTTTTTCTTTTTTCTCTTTTTTTAGCTCTGTTTTATGCGCAGCAACAAAATAGTGACAACGCGAACCTAAACGATTCCATAAAGAATCGAGAACTTATTCTAATAAATATTTGGTAAAGGAGTTGAAAGGGGAACAAGGCGTTCACTTTGTTCGCTTTGTTTAAATCATTACGTGTTAAGTTGAGGAAGCAAGAGAAAACCACTTGAAATTAGATTTATGTAATACGTTGCAAAAATAAAAAGATTTAGTGAGTCAAATCTTCTGATAGTAGGCAACTACCTCTTGGTTTATGTGGTTTATACAGATTTTCATGTAATTTATACAGATTTGCTGTAAACGAGCTAATTGCTTACACCTTTCTAAACCATAAACGAGAGTTTCTCTTCTTTGAATTATTTACACAACTATTTTCGATGGGGAGGCATGACTTTTAAATAATCTGCATATTTCACCTCTATCTACAACAATCTTGATATTTAAAGATGCAAAAAAAAATTATTATACATAAAGAATGCACTATTTAAGGAGAAGTAATATTGAGAATTAACGTCTTCTTTTAACTTTATCCCAAGCAGTGGTTGGTTTTCTTTTCCTTGAAGTACCTTCCAGAAGATTTCTATTATTATTAAACATTGACCAATCTTCACCAGCGAAATTATTAACTTTTTCATTTTGTTTTTGTTTGAAAGTCTTCTTAAGTTGGGTGTTTGGCAATCTGGTAAAATTACTCTCTTCGTATGTTTGAATTTCATCTTCTCTTTGTCTATCTTTACCAGTTTTCACACCTCCTCTACCATGGTCAACAATACTTGAACCAATAGATACTTCTGCTTGTGGTAAATCGGAATTTTCGGCCAAATATTCTTCCATACTTTGTAATTTACGATTAGAAGACTTATCGGTACCTTTTTCACTGAATGCAGCAGTTGGTGGAGCAACTGCAGATATTTTTGGAGGTTTATAAGCTTCAGTGCTTTCACTTGACTCGGTTGATTTAGAAGGTCTAGTACTGGATTTGGTTTTTGTTAATTTGGCTAACGCTGCTGCATCAGGTCTATAAGAAAGAGCATCATCTTCTTCCTCGGAATCTGAATCTGAATCTGAATCTGAATCTGATCCTGATCCTGATCCTGATCCTGATTCCGATCCTGATTCTGATCCTGCTGCAGAATGTTTAGATTTTTTAGATGACTCTTTATTAATTTTAGCTTCTAGTCTACTTTCATCTTCCAACATTCTATTATATGATCTTACCATTTTATCCAATTGGTAATTCAATTTCTTCTCCAATGGTTTTACCCCCTTTTCTAAACAAACCCTCTGTATAATGGAATTTTCAACTCCCTTTTGTTTTATTGATTCAGTTTTTTCAAAATCGGCATCTTCTTTTATTCTTTCCAAATGACTTAAGATTATAATAACAAGATTATTCAAATATGACAATAACGAGTTATTCTTCAAGGATAATAATGAAACCCCTTCTAAATTTTCAACTCCTAGTCTCTTCATAAGTTCTTGAACTATACTTGGGAATGTGTCTTCATTATTGATGTGATCGTTTTCTATTGATTTAATAGACTTTGTAGTGGTCTCAAGTGCTGCTGAAATACCTGTGAGTAGCTGATCTACTGACTCCTTAGCATTAGAAGACATCTTCTTTCGATAGGTTCTTGGGGATTATAAGTAAACTAAGATATAGTCATCTAAAGTACCATTAAAGATCAAAAAAAAAAAATCAGAATGAAAAGAAAAAAATATAAAATTTAATGGGTGTGCTTATGTAATTGATTATGTAAAAGGAGATGAGGTACTAAAATACGAGACGTTACACAATTTTTTTTTTTTTTTTTTTTTCTTTCTCAGAGGAAGAGCATCGAAAATTTGAAAGAATCACTGCCTCTGATATAAAGAAGACATTACTCTTTAGTATACTATAAGCAGAACAATTAGATCAAGATGCCTCAAAACGAGTATATTGAACAGCACATAAAGCAACATGGTAGAAGATTAGATCATGAAGAAAGAAAGAGAAAGAAGGAAGCAAGAGAAGGGCATAGAATAGCCAAAGATGCTCAAGGATTGAAAGGTTGGAGAGGTAAGCAATTTGCTAAGAAACGTTATAGTGAAAAGGTTGCTATGAAGAAGAAGATTAAGGCTCATCAAGAATCCAAGGTTAAAGGTCCATCTACACCAAAACAAGATGAAGGTGAAGCTTTACCAACCTATTTATTGGATCGTGAAACCAATAATACTGCCAAGGCTATATCATCATCTATTAAACAAAAGAGATTAGAAAAAGCTGATAAATTTTCAGTTCCATTACCTAAAGTTAAAGGTATCTCTGAAGAAGAAATGTTTAAAGTTATTAAAACTGGTAAATCTAAATCTAAATCTTGGAAGAGAATGATTACCAAGCATACTTTTGTTGGTGAAGGTTTCACTCGTAGACCAGTTAAAATGGAAAGAATCATTAGACCTTCAGCCTTAAGACAAAAGAAAGCAAACGTTACTCATCCAGAATTGGGTGTTACCGTCTTTTTACCAATCTTGGGTGTTAAAAAGAATCCACAATCTCCAATGTATACTCAATTAGGTGTTTTAACTAAAGGTACTATTATCGAAGTCAACGTTTCTGAATTAGGTTTGGTTACTGCTGGTGGTAAGGTTGTTTGGGGTAAATATGCTCAAATCACTAATGAACCTGATAGAGATGGTTGTGTTAACGCAGTTCTTTTGGTTTAATTGATAGATAATCTCATTCTTCCCATTTTTTCATTTCAAACGTATTTCATGTTCATTGAATATTTTTATTCTTTTTTTTTTTTGTTGCATTTGTATTTTTAGTTACGTTTCAATTTTATATTATCTTTTTTTCAAAAATGGAAAGTTTATAGTTTTGTAGAGATAATTTGTTTTATCTACATGATGTAAAGTACGTCGCTAAATCTTTATTAAATTACTAATTTTTTTGAGCCTATTCAGATAAATTACTATCAAACAAATCTTCACATATTATATCCGATTTACCAATGGAGATCAATGCACAATTTAAAATGAGTCTGGCACTTTCTCTAAGAATCAACCATTGACTACTGAGCAATTTTGATCCTACCAAAAAGCAAAGACCACTAATATGTTGCTTATTCGAAAGGTCTGGTAGCAATTCACAATGTTTAACCAAAATGTCATGAGGTGTATGTTTCTTATTCTCGCGATTGAAAGGGTGGATATTAAACTCATTATGTAAATTGTTTTTTCGTAAATTGGTATGAAACTCTTGTCTTATCCTAAGAAGATATTGATACCCACCTTCTGCACTATATTCGGACATTTTAGAATAATCTCGTATGTTACCGGCTATATTTTCAATTTCATTAAATCTATGTGATTCTACCCCATAAGTCGAATAAACATAACACCATAAAACCATTGTAGCTATCCCGATAGCATACATGCTATCGAAGTAATCATTTTCAACAGACCAATCTAAGAATACGTTATAATTCTTATCATCTGCACTTGAATCGTTACTTGGTTTCAACATTAATTCCCACAACAACAAGTAACAATGTACAACACTTTTCATATTTATTATTTCATTAATCGTTAATTTATTCAACTGTAAATTCCTAGACCACATACTGTTTAATTTCCGGCGAACAATTAAACGATCTTTTTTGGTTGCATCTACACTTTGATTTGCAGGGGAGCCACCGAAAATTGCAATGTCATAATGGTTAATATCGGCCATTCCAATAATTTGAGTAAGATGATACATTGGAAATTTGCATTGGAACGGCTTTTGCTGGAAAACTTGGGGTTCAGGCAGCTTGATACCTCCATAACAGTTGGTTTGAATAGTCCAATTATCAAAAGCTTTTGTTAGGATCTCTTTCCATATTTGATTTTTCCTATTTGAAACTATACCATTAGTTGTCAATAATGATGAATTGTTTTGAAGGTCTGTTTGTTGCATTTGATACATAATGGATATCAAGCCAGCGAATAAAATCTTCCTTGAAAAAAGCGAATGAGTATCAATAATACCTTTCACTTCTTCTGTCGGTTTTAAAATGTCCTTTAACGCATTAATGAAGTTTATTCCCATACTCATCTTAATACTATTCTCATGTTTATTATGATGATGATGACGATTGTTTCTGTGAAGTGAATCAATTTGAGATTGTATCTTTTTCTGTCTTTTGACTATTTTTCTAAATGATCCATTCAATTCTTGTGACTCCCATAATTGATTATCATTACATGGTAAATTCAATAGCTGTAGTTGATAAAATGTCATTTGAGGATTATGGCGAAATTTTACATAATCAATAATGTCTAAATAGAACGTCATAAATGTCACTCTTTTCATTGACTCTGATTGAATCCATTCATTGAAAAGATTAGCATCGTGTTGATCATCAACTTTAATTGAATTTAAGTCTGTGTTTATCTCAGACGACTCTTCACCACCTGTACTTGTAGAAGTATTACTTTGAGAGGCTTGTTTATTACGATGAGTTGGATTTCCACCTAACAATGGGGATCTTCTTAATAATTGAACAGTAGTTCCGTGATGAACATGAGCTCTTTCGTGCATTTCTCTCAGTAAAAAGTTTTTCTCTGACCATTCCAAAAGGTTCAAAGTCTGCAATATCCACAATTTAGTAGGAGTTTTAAAATCTTTATGTTGAAAAATCATAAATCGTAAAGGTTCAGCAATTAAATCACAAAACTTTAAGTATGAATCTTTTTTCAACTTGCCATCAATTATTGTTGGGATTGGGGCACAATAATTTGCTCCTATTATAATCATTGCCAAAAGTAACAACGGCTGGGAGCACTTGGTATCGAATGAGGGTCTATGTAAGATACTAAACTGTGGATGGAAATATTTCCAATATTTTGATAAGTAGTAAGAGAATCTATTCTCTAAAGAGCAGCTATCGTTAATTAAAAGGAAGCAACCTTCAATTTGGTCACGATTTATAGAAGGTATTGATTTGATGAACAGATTTACCAATAAACTATCAACAAAGATATGCTTCTTTTTAGGAATATTAGAATGAACACCATGCTCGTGAATTACTTTCATTAGATTATTTTGATTAAAGTTAGTTTCGTAAGTTTCAGGAGTCAAGTTCATATCCGAGCCTGAATGGGAAGTCAATGAATCATTAGTATTAGTTGGAGAGCTAGACTCCATCGATGAAAAATTAAAATTTTTATTATTAGTTAAATTCATTAAATTATTAGAATTAATTTTTTGATTGTTCTTTCTTAAGAAAATTTCCTCCAAAGGATTATTAGAATTTGGAATGAAATTCATATCTTGAATATCAAGGTTATTAAAATTTTGAAAATCGTTAGCATACTGACTGGCAGGATGGTAGAACGAGGATAATGGATTTGAATTTGGGTCAGGCATTGAAGTCCAATTGTTATTAGGTTGTGATGGTAAAATAGATGCATTTTCATTTTGATTTGGAGTAATTTGGGATGATTCAAAAGTAGGTTGAAATTCTCCTGGAGTTTTGATGTTTAAAGATGAAGGAGGTAAAGGTTCTAAATTATCAAGGTTTGAATTTTTTTGTGGTTGTACTTGTTGATCAGTATAATTTGAAGAATTATCATTGAAAAGCCACGAAAGGATATCTACTTGAGACTGTGGATGATTGGTATCGAAATTCAGTAAATGATGTCGATCCAATTGGGACTGTTGAGTTGAATAATTATTTGGGAAGTTTGTTGGAACCATCTGTATATTATTTTGAAAATAGAGAGGGTCTTGAACATTAGAGAAGGTACTTTGAGTATTTGTAGGTAAAGACAGATGTCTTATAGGATTATTATTGAAAGTATTGCTTTGAGTTGGTAATGAGGCAATTGATAAAGGGAATTGGTTTTGCAGTAAAGGAATATTATTGGCACCATTGTCAATAACATCATTTGGACGAGTATGAATTAGATTTGATATTTGAAGGGGTGAGCTATTACTAGAGTTTTGTATTTGTATCTGGCTTATATCACCAACTGAATTAGCTTTAACATTATTTCTTTTCTTTGAATTAACATTCTTTGATTTAGTATTATTATTCAAATGATCAATTTGGTCGTTCGAAGATTTCCTTTTTTTCAAATTTACTTCCAATTTCATCAATTCTAAATGTCTTCTTGCGTGTCGTTCTTTTAAATCTTTTCTAACAAACCTCTTACCACATTTCTTACGAGTTCCATTTTCTTCTTCTAATATGAAATCACATTCAAAAACTTCCTTTGGTTGATGATTAAGATGGTGACGAGATAAATGATCGGATCTGCTAAAGATTTTATCACAGTCAGGACAAGGAAATGATCCCAAAGTTCTTTTCTTCTTCTTTGGAGTCACCTTAGTTGTAATTTTATCATCATTCACTAGTGGTGTATCTGGATAGGATTCCGAGTTAAAATCGGACATGGTCTTTGTTCAACTTACTAATCAAGAATTAGACTGTTACTTCAACTGTCTTTTTCCAAATTATGATAAGCAGAATTGATCAACAACAAAACCAACTAGTATATCAATCTTCTAAATCCTATATTTCTCGGATTAATTGAATTAATTTATCCTTGATCTAAGTGCTTATGTTGGAAGTTAAACCGGATTTCTATCTTTTTTTTTTTTTTTGTTGGTCTTTGACCCGGAACTTCTCTGAAAGGCTGTATTTGTATATGAAGAATCTAATACTTGATTTTGATTAGTTTTTATTTTAACAATAGGTTATTTCAGGCTTGCTCCACTTCTTGAACTGAATACAGCTTCAAAGTATATAAATGCCTTATGAATTCTAATTCAAAAAATTCGATTGTGCTCTATTGACTCTAATACTTTTTTATTCCGATGTTCGTATTGTCTTTACATTGTTTTCTCCGCTTTAAAAAAAAAAAAAAAAAAAAAAAAAAAAAATTGCAAAATTGGAAAAGCGCAAAATTCTGTTTACGAGTCATAAACTATTGAAGGTTATTTGAAGTCGAATTGAGTTATAAGAACGTTTAAAGGTTACGGTATTGATGTGTATTAGTTTTAGGAGTTTGGAAGGGGGTAGTTGGATGCTGTAATCATTAGGTTCATAAAAAGTGACTATAGTGAAGAATAAAAAAAAAACAAATAGAAAGAATAAGAAAGCTAGAAAAGTATAAGAGTATCTAAAAAGGTAAAGAGGAAAGCGCAAGAATGAAATTGATCAAGCTTCGATCGGGCCACCTCTTGATTCTAGTGATAATGGTTGAGTTGGAGGTATCATATTGGAAGTTGAAGCCGAGGCTGCAGTAGGTTTTGGCGTTGGTTTAGGTAAGGGTGATGACTTTGTTGATTTAGAAGCCTCACTTGTCTTAGAGGTATTTGACTTGGAAGTATTACTTGATTTGGATATACCATTTGACTTGGTATCACTTGACTTAGATATACCATTTGACTTGGTATCACTTGACTTGGATATACCATTTGACTTGGTATCACTTGACTTGGATATACCATTTGACTTGGTATCACTTGACTTAGATATACCATTTGACTTGGTATCATTTGATTCATTAATATCTTCCCACAAATTCCAATTAATGAAAGAAGGAGGTTCAGATTTATAGAAACCCAATTCTTTATTTTCATCAGAAAATCTTAAAGATTTTTTATTTGCAAGGGAAGGAGAAGGAGATTTAGAATCTTTAGGATTTTTAAAACCATTAATACGCATTCTATCAAGAGTCATATGTAAATCCAATTGTTCTTTTTCATCACTAAAATTTTGATGATTACCAAATTTTGGTGAATAAAAATTTTTCCTTTTACCTAAACCATTATTTAAATTTAAAGATTGACTAAAATAATGATAAAATTTTTCAAAATTCATTAATAAACCAATTTCACCATAATTATCGGTAATATCTGGAACACCATGAGAATAATTTGAATCAATTTGAATTTCATTTTTAATACAATTATAATCAATATCTTTAAAATCTTTTGGATTTAATTTCCAAATATCAAGATATTTTTCATACATTTTTGGATTATTTAAATCAATTTCTTGATTATTTTTAAAAGTATCATCTCTTGATGATAGATGAAATAACATATAATCTAAAAATGTAAATAATTTGATTTGATTATATTGATCAATGAATAAACAATCCAATTCTTCATTTAATGATCCTTGATTTCCTAAATTAATAATATCATTACAAATTGAAGGAACATCTGGTGCTTCAAATTCTTGTAAAAAAGTATTGATTGTAAAATTAATAATCTCTTTAATATCTTTATCAAATTGAATATTTGAAAATCTCTTGGTAATTAATTTACTAATCTTATCACGAATTTTAATTAAATCATCATCAAAAGTTGATTTATTTGATAAAATTGGATTAATACTTATACTTGAACTTGAACTTGGACTTGAATTAATACTACTACTCGGGGTATAATCCTCAAAATAGTCATCATTAGACAAGTCTGTTTCCATTTCCATTTGCATTTTCATTTCCGATTCAAATGATGGCACTTCCATCACTGCCGTAGCTTCCGCTTCCTTCTGTGGTGGTGGTGGTGGTGACAGCTGTTTGATAAAAGTAACAATTAATCTTCGAACATTAATACTTGGATCATTATAATGTTTTATCGAATGTTGTAACCCGCTACGGATCGAATTCCTCGAGTCTTTCAACGTATAAGAATCACATCTATTGAATGGGAATTGATGACCTAAGGGAATTCTCTTGGGTACCAAATTCCAACTAGAAGAATCTAATGACCAACCAGATCCATACCCACTCCCACTTTTACAATCACTTTGAGACTTCTTCGCTTTATTCTGCTTAATAAAGTTTAGAATCGTTTGAGATTGAGACATCTTCTCGTCAACTGTACTCAAAAAACTGTACTCAAAAAACTGTACTCAAAAAAATCCCTATCAAGATATAACAAGCTAGAGATAAAAATAAAAACAATAAAATTCAATCAATCGTATCTGGAATACTCACCGGTTGAAAACCTATCGAATGAAACTTAAGGGCCTATCTGGCTATATGATCATTGGCGCAAACAAATGACTCTTAATAACTTGGAAGGAAAAGTATATACTTTTATAATTAAAACCTAACAAAATGAACAAAAAAAAAAGTTAATGAAAAAGGTAAAAGAAACAAAAACGAATATAACAAATGTAGGCTAGCTTAAAACAAACAAAATGATGGATTGAACAAAGTCAAAAGGATGAACAATGAGTCTTCCCATTCAAAAATTTTGTTTTGGAAGGGTGTTGTTCACTTCCTTTTGATTCATAAAAAAAAAAAAAAAAAAAAAAATCTCCCTTTTTCTCCCTTTTAAATTTTGAGTAATGGCCATCTTGTATCTTGTGTTTTTTTTTCCATTTCTTTTCCTTTGTAATTTGACCTTTGTACTTTGTTTAATTTGTTCTGTGTCAAAAACTGTTTGGTCGCATTTCTGCCGTTTAAGGTAAATTAGTAGCAGTTTTTTAATGATTTAATGCTTTTGCCGTAACAATTGGTTGATATTTGAATGCTACTCAACGGTTGGTAAAGCTCCTTGACTGCTTTGAAGTGACGTGCTGTTGCATTGGCTTTCAACGGGCCCATTAAGGAAGAAATGGAAGAATGTAAACAAATTCTGAGGTGAAATTCCACCGGTTGAACTGTAGACTAAGCATCCCGTTTATTTATGCTATACAATGAAGTAAATTGATGCAAAATTATTACATTTATATATAGATATGTGTATAGATAAGTGTATATAGATAAGTATATATGGATAAGTGTATGTAGATAAGTATATATGGATAAGTATATATGGATAAGTATATATAGATAAGTATATATGGATAAGTATATATGGATAAGTATATATAGATAAGTATATGTGGAGTGTCTAATCATCAATGTTTGGTCTTGTGTATGGGTGTGAACGGGATGAGCTAGGAGTTCCCCTTCTTGATCTTTCTGGTCCTCCTCCACTACTTCCGTCACTAACTCCACTATTGATTCTGGTGAGTAACGATGATGCTGGGGCTATTTCTGATCCGGTAATTGATTGCGGTGTAGTATTCATTGAACTCACACTACTATTATCGTTGAATAATTCACCTCGACTCAGTATATTATCACTTGGAGATACTGTACTACTAGTAAATCGTTGTTGAGATCCAGGATTGGTTTGAATTTCCACCTCTTCTCTTAAATTATTATTAGCAGTATTGGTAGTAGTATTATTATCAGTATTATTATTATTATTGGTATTAAAATCATTATTATTGTCTTCTGTATCACTACTAGATGAACTATTTGCACCATTGGTATCAGTTCTACTTCTTGGTCTAGTAATACTAATCACATGAGCCCTGGGTCTTCTGGTTGTTGCTCCAAAAGATCGACTGATTTCTCCCATTGGTATCTTTCTTGGTAATATTAAATTAGGATCACCATTTTCAGTTCTAATCCTATTAGTTGGATAACTTGGTGTCGACCAATCTTGTGGCATATATGAATCAGTTAAAGGAGTAATTAATGGATTTGGTGCTCTTCTAAATGGCCTGAAAACATCTGTCAGATAATTAATTACATGATCAGCAACATCATTTGTTGGGGAAGTATTAAAATTTGATTGAATTTCCTCTCTTAATCTTCTTTCTCTTCTGGCTTGGGGACTTTCTTCATTAGCTTCAACTTCTTTTCTACATAATGGACAACTAACATTAGATTTGAGCCACTCTATTATACATGATTTACCAAAAACATGATTACAATTCGGCATTTTAACTGCAACATGAGAATTTTCATCCTTTTCATTAACTCTATTATTCTTTTTTTGTTCATTCTCTATAACTAAATTCATTTGATCTTCACTAAGTGGCTCTAACGTTGATAAATTCGAACTAGGAAATCTGAAAGGTATTGATCCTGATGAATCTGCTGGGAAAAATAATGAAGGATCTTTAAATTGACTGCTTGTATCAAGTGATTGTATATTATTAATAGAATTACTGCGTAAATCATTAATAACTTTACGATTCAATTCAATAGACTTCTTATATTTATCACTTTTAACATCTTGAGGATTAACAGGTAATACTTTCTCCACCTTCTTCTTCTCAAGATTCTTTTCGTAATCATCAAAACATATCGGACATCTATCCGTTCTGATTTTATTATAATCAACTTCTTCTAAACTATCTATTGCTTCTTCTGACGCCAGTTTCTTCTTATTTGGAATTCCTCCTGGTGAAAATACCCTTTCAAATAAATCTCGGAGCCAAGTTGGTAAGTCATTGGGATGCGTGGTTATCTCAGTATCAATGGCTGATCCTCCAAACAAACTTGGTGGTGGAATATCCATGTTTTAAACCTATTGGAATGAAAAGAATTCTATTGAACAGCCAATCCATACTAATCATTCAATTATGGACTTTAGTTTGATTTTCGGTGTGCGTGATTCATACAAAAAAAAAAAAAAAATGGCTCTGAAAACTATTCCTACACACGATTTTGTAAAGGTCATGCTAAACAAAATCATTAGTCTCTAATAATCGTACGTATATATATTCGATTGGTACCAATAAGACGAGGTATTGGGTCTTAAGTCGTAACAAATTAAATACGAAGCAAAAAAAAGAAAAAAGAAAAAGAAAAGCTTAAAAAAAAAAAAAAAAAAAAAAAAAAAAAAAAAAAAAAAAAAAAAAAAAAAAAAAAAAAAAAAAAACTTAAAAAAAAAAAAAAAAAAAAAAAAAGTTGAATAGTCAAGTGAAATGCAAAAACTCTAAAGATACTGTGCTCTAAGGTCAGTCACCATACTTTGAGATTGGACTGGCAACGAACTTATTTGGTCTGCTGGTAATGATAATACTTGAACAATAGCGTCTGCTTGTTCCGATGGTAAATTGGCTAACTTAGCTCTTGTATTCGGTGGTAAGTGGGCCCAATTTGGATTATTCATGCCATTACTTGCATTGATTGGTGGTGAGCCTTGAGGTGGAGGTAATGGTTGACCGTAAACAGATGGTTGTGGTGCCTGCGGTACTGGTGGAACTGGTGGCATTTGTGGTGCTTGTTGCTGTTGGGGAGCTACATAAGTATGTGGACCACCTGCTCCCGGTGGTGGCTGGGTTAACATTTGGCCATAAGGATTAGGCATGAAGGTCGATTGAGTTGGCTGGAGTTGCTGTGGTGGTTGCGATACTGGAGGTTGAGGAACTGGAGTACTCGAAGCAGATTTCATTGATTCGGTAATAACATCTGAATCAATGAATCCCATTAATAATAATGCTTGAGCAGCAGTGGTTGCTAATTGAGGCGATAATTGGAAAACATCACCAGCCCTTGAAGCATTCGGACCATTCAAAATATTTTTCAAATTCGAAATCAATTCGATTAATTGAGGAGGCGGTATTTGGCTTAAAGTTTCATTAATTTTATCTGGTGTTATAAATGGTAATTGAGGAATTTGAGGTAAATTTTTCGTAGCCTGTAAGTGCCTTTGAGGTATTGGATTATCAATTATCTTTGGTTTATTTAAGCTAGGTGAAGGTTGAAATTGATTATTCATATTCATGTTCATATTCATATTCATATTCATATGATTATTCATTGGAGTACCATTACCAGCTAGCTCGGAAGGTAATTGAACATAATTAGGTAAATATCGATGGTCAAGTTCCATTACTTGTTTTGGTTCATTATTATTAGCTCTAAATCCTTCTTTGGATAATTCAACTCTTAATTTTTTAACTTGTCCTCGACCATTTGGTGCAGCAATCTTAACCTGGCTTAATAAGTTTATTGCTTTTTGAGCTTCTTGAGGGGTTTCATATTCAATGAAACAAAATCCTTTATTTTTACCAGCATAATCAAATCCAAGTCTTACATCAACTATTCTTCCCGAACCGCTAACTACTGACTTTAAGATATTTTCATCCCAATCAAATGGGATTAGCCCCACATACAATATACTAGATGGCGCCATTCCATTATTAAAGTTATTCCTTCTTGACATTTTATCCTATCTAATCAGCTATATCTATAAGTTGATTATAGTTATATATACAATACTTATTATTGTAGTTTGGCCTTTCTATTTTTCTTCCCAGTTTTTCTGTCTTGTCTTTTTTACTGTGTTTTTTTTTTTTTATGGCAAACAATATGCAGGCATAAGGTTTCTCACAAATGAAAAAAAAAAATAGAGAGATCTGCTCATTGAAAAAGAGAAATTTTCAATTCATCAAAGGAACTCACAAAGTGAACCACGAATGTTCAAACGCTTAATGGCGAAGTAAAAAGAATAGGAAAAAAGAAATGATGATTCCGATACCGGGAGTCGAACCCGGGTTTGCTCGGTGAAAGCGAACCGTGCTAGCCGTTACACTATATCGGAAATTGCAATGTGCAAAATTGTAGGTGGTTTGGTAAGTTTGGTACTTAGCTACTTAGCTTTTAGGGAAAGAAATGGCAAAAAGGGGTTTTATAGAGCTTTGCAGTTTTATAAAGTGCTCTAAAGGGGTTCAGATCACTTTCAAATATAATTTTTAGGTGATCGAATTTAGTTTATAGTAAAGGAGAGGAAGAAAAAGTTTTAAAAAAAAATAGCTGCAAAATTTTTAGAAATGAAACTATGAATGAAATAAATATTCACAAGAACGTCTTGATACTCTACAAGCTTTATTTCAAAAGAAGGAAAATCGAATGTATTGTCAATGAAATTAACCAAAGTAAATTCCATGTTTGAAGAGAACACGATTTGAAAATAAAAAAGTAAACTAATAAATATATAAATAACTCAAAGATCAAGAAAGAACTCAATGCCCTTGTGGTTTTTCTCTCTTGATGTAATCTCTATATAACCCTTTGGCAATGACTATGATAGCATTTCTACCTTCCCAAATTGGGAACAAACCAATGACAATCAAAGTTAAATAAAGCCAAATAAGACCAACCACAATATAACCCTTATAATAAGCCTCAGTCATTATCCAATCTCTATACATTGCACAAGGCCAAACAACCCATGTAAGTAATAAGGTAATGATAAAGGCAGCTGTAGCAAGTTTCGTATATTTTTTAAGAAGCTTGTCAGTTTTCTCTGCCAGACCCAATGATTCAAGCTCGCTTTCCTTTTGGGAAGTTTCTTTGATGGTATAATTATTCTTCTTCTCCTCAAACTTGTTAATGGAGTCATTGGAGGTAGTGTCAGCTTGGCTGGAGGTGTCTTCGCCATTTGCAATGACCAATTGGGCTTCTTTGAATTTATTCCAATCGTATTTGTGTGGCTTATAAGCAAGACTAATTATAACTGACAATATTCCTGGAAGGAAAAGTGCAGTAAGGGCCGAGTATAAACATGGTACTTGTTGACTTAAAGTGGTGGCATCTATTTCACCGTTTGCAAATTTCCTCGAGACAAGAATCCATACAACAAAAGATGCAATTATACCAATAATTGGAGAAACAGTGGCAGCAATACGTGTTTGTCTATCCCAAAGAATACTAAGAGCAAGTGGGAAAACAGGACAACATATAACATTACTGATAAAATATCCCATCCATGTCATAGTGACTCCAACGTAATGAAGCATTATTGAAAATGCAGCTGCAAATAAACCGAAAGCAATAACCGAAAGATGTGAAATTCTAATTACTTGCTTGTTATTAGCCTTTGGATGAATATATTTCTTGTATATATCGTACGATATAATACTACTAACCGAAATCATTTGGGCACTGACAGTTGAAGTGACTGACAAATAAATTACTAACAAAATAGCTCCAACTGCATTTTTACCTAAAGTTGCCTTAACAATATAGGGTAAAGGGAAACCACTTTCTATCTCATATGAGGTCATTTTTCTTGGATAAGTTGGGAATGAAGGATCATTCTCTAAAAATAAAGTAGCCGAACCAAGAATGGCACCAATACTCCAAGCATTTGACAAAATTGCAATTGAAGCAGCTAAATATCCTGGGAAGGTAGCTTCTGGTCTTGCAGAAAAACTCTTTTGCCAAAATGATGAATCTGAAATGGTTAAACCAAAATTACCGATAGTCAAAACCAAAGCAAATATGAAACCCTTGGAGGACTTACCAGTAAGAAAAGATCCTTCATAATTTCCTTCAATATATTTTCCTTGAGCAGCTTCGGTTACCCTATTCCAAAGGTTATCCAAGCCGCCAACCTTTTCAGAACAGAGAACAGCAGTATTAATGTAGCATAAAACTATAAGAAGAACTAAAGTATGAACAAAATCAGTAATAAAAGTACCTTTAAGACCAGAAAAAGTAGTATAAATCAAAACACCAAGTGGGATTAACATAGTGGCAGCGACAATATGAAGATTACCAGCGATAATTGAAATGGCACTTGCAGCACTAAGAATCATCGTACAACAAGAAAGTAAATTAGTAGCCAAGCAGAAAAAAATGAATACAATATGGGTAATTTTACCATAACGAATTTCAATAATTTCTAATGAAGTATGAGCAGTTGGAACTTTCTTTTTCGAATGTACCCCGATAAGATTCATTGCTGCTAATTGAATACAAAGACCCATCAGATAGTATAAAGAACATTGGACACCATAAAGATAAACATTAGTACTAACAAACAAAAGTTCATTTGCCCAAGTCCAAGAAGAGTAAGCACTATTAGCCATAAACCACTTGTTAATAGATCTGTTAGAAACCATAAAATTTTCAGTTGAATTAGCATCTTCGTGTAAGTATCTTGATAATGCTTTCGTGATCAATATCATACCAATTGCGAAAAGACTTCCAAGACCTACCAAGACACCATAACCTGGTGCCTGGCCGAGAATAATGATTGGTTCAGTAGTTGTCATATTGAATATAAATATGAATTTTGAAGTAATAAAGTTAAGACCATGCAACTTGAACAGATGGTTCAAGTTTTATATAAAAATTATTCCATAATTGATCTAATTTTAATGAATTTGCAACATTTGGGAGACAGCCACAGTACGGTTCGGATTAATGGTGACAATTTGATTCATGATTATGCGGTTCGGCTAGATACACGGGCTCCATTCAATTTTGGTGTACGGAACCTGTCCAATTTGCAGCAAGGTTATTTTTTTTTGAAATATTTATTGTGGCCAATATTTTTCGTAGAATAAACGGCTAAAGCGTTTCCTCCTAGACCCTTTGATTTTAAATCGAAGACAACATTTGTAAAATAAATCCCTTGTCTATAATTGATTTCCACTTAGGGAATCATAATTCAAACAGAGGTAAATCAAAAACAGACAATTTCACTGTTCTTTTTCAATTTCTATTTTTGAATTCAAGGTTTACCTGATGTAAGTCTTTGTCGTTGATCAATGTATGATTAAAAATGAGTGACTTTCATTATGTAAATTCCTAACAAACCAGATACTTTTAATTAGCGTTCTACAAAATCGTTTGTTATGCTTGGCCGACAATAAGTTATTCATTTGGTCTGGGGTCTAGATTAAGACAAGGTTTTTGCAGTAATAAGGATTTAATGTGTCATCTATTTTTTATTTTTTGAGCAAGAAGATATTGTTAGTTTTGCTCTTGAAAAAATTTTCAGGGGTCCTATCACAGAAGCATAGGTGAAGTGGAGCTTTTTGCATTATCATATTCTTAATGGAATAGTTCAAAACAGTTTTTGCAGTATTAATAAATGGGATCCACAGTGCGGTTCGGATACAAATTAAGACTTATGTTTTCTTGAGTCGGATCGGTTGGGAAATTCATTATCAAAGGAACCTATTCTTAATCTCGTTGCCGACGTGCTTTGAAAATGGGCGTTGCGTAAAATGTCAAATTGGATAGATGAAAAGAAGCCATACTTTTTTAAGTTATCTTTTTTTTTTAGTTCTCAACAATGAGATTCGTTTCTACTGCAGCTTGCTAACTGTGGTGTATTCGGCTGAGCCTAACTAGGCGATATACTGCAAGGTATTTAAGTATTTGCAACAATCTGCACTACTTCGGCCCAGATACGTTGGGTTTAGTTAAACGGTCAAACCTAATTCAATCGCTCAGATATCACAGCTAAACAGTAGTTATTGGCCATACACCACAATCTACAAGAAGGGAAATCAATTCATATCCTTAGGGGATAACGTAACTGCTCAATAATTATCTTAGCATTTAAAGATAATTATCTACAAAGACGTTTATTAAACAAGAAGTAGAAATGGATTAAGAAGTCACTTCATAGTTAATTGAGGTTGCAAAAGTCACATGGATTTGAGTGAAACACGCACATATACGGTTTTATCAATACTTGATTTACTTGATTGCAAAAAATCTTATTTGTGCTGTTTAGGCTTGAACAAATGAAGATGATACAATTTTACGTATTAAATAAAGCATTGGTAATTTAAATGCTCTTCTGTTCGGTTTTTTTTTTGTCAAAACCTTTATAAGTTTATCGTAGATATAAAATTATTTGGAGGTCAAAACTTTTTGAATACGTTTCTACTCTTTATCAATCTTTCAATTGAAAGCTTTTCATATAGTATGAGGTCTTGTTCTTGCTATTAGATGAAAGCACTTTTGTATCTTCACTTTTTTGGATTTTTAAAGGTTTTGCGAAAAGTTTGTCAATTCTCATCAAAAATGTGTACAAAAAAAGTCAGTAAACTGCTTGTCTTATCAAAATACTGACAATTTGAACTTTTTCAATTTTTATTGGTCTTTTCAAATTGGCAAAAGAGTCTAGGATAATAATTCTTCTTTTCGAAAGTTCAGTAGCCTTGATGAAAGAATTAATTTGAAACATGTAAGCTTATACCTATGGGGGAAATGGCTGCAACATATACCTACTAGTCTTACTTTCGCGAACTGGTGACTACTAGGGCAAATTCTGTAATAAAATCGCATTTACCTACTTCAGATACTAAACTTATCTAGTCTTCTCTGGTTTTCAAATTGAACTCTGAAGATTGCCAATCGAATTCGGCATTAGGTTATCCTTACTCAATTCATGAATTATTGAAAAACGCACTGTTTCAAGGTAGAAACAAACTGTCAAAAGCTTAATGCCTAATCAATATTTGCTCAGCTCTCAAATAAAGAAACAAAGAAGAGCATATTGAAGGGATAAGGTTTCGAAGCTTATAGCCCTCTCTAGATAAGGGTCGGAAATAAACCGTGCAGCCGTATATACTCCCGGAACAATACTGAGAAAAGCACTTACGGTTCAAGAGCCTAGACCCGAGGAACAGTCATTTGTCAACTAAAAATGCAACACCACGAGGCTAAATGCGCAGACCGGCCCACTTCCCGGATATGTACTCTCAATATAATCATACAGTACCGGAATTGATCATCCCTGATATTAATAGTTGGCTGCCATATTCCTGTGATCCTTACTGTGGATAATTTGAAATATCAATAAAAATTGCTTATTCATTCTTCTTGATCTGATAACATTTAATTTTAAACCTGAAGTCTATGTCTAACCTCACTAATACACAAACCGAATCATCTGTGCCGTTAATGGCAGATCAAGATACTGAGGAACCAAGTCTATCTCAGTTTATCCAAGAAGAAAGTGATGCTGGATCAATTGCTTCATCATTTGATAGAGAATTTAATGTTGATGAAGATGATCATGATGATACTGCTAATGTATCAAGATACCAAGCTATCATATCGAAGTTAAAATCGTTTTATAATGAACATGTTCTTGCTAATAGTGGGATTGCACTTTTATTAACTTCACAATTTTTAAATTCGGTTATGGTAACAACTTGTAAATTGCTAGTCACTGATGAAGATTTTGAAAAACCAATTCATCCATTACAAATTTTATTTGTTCGTATGTTTATTACTGCAATTTGTTGTGGTTTCTATATGGTATTGACTAATTCAGTTGAAGATGCACCATTTGGTCCAAAAAGATTAAGAGGTTTATTAGCTTTAAGGGGATGTGTTGGATTTCTTGGAGTTTTTGGATTATATTATTCTTTACAATATTTAAGTTTGTCGGATGCGGTTGCAATTACATTTTTGATTCCAATGGTTACTGCCTTTTTGGCTTGGATTAGTTTGGGGGAACGTTACAGTTTTCTTGAAGTAGTTTGCTCATTACTTTCCTTAGGTGGAGTACTTTTAATTGCAAAGCCTACATTCTTATTCGGCTCGGAATCAGAAAGTGAAACCTCTGTTGATGAAGGAATCGAATCATCTTCAAGTGAACTACGTTTATTAGCAACTGGAGTTGGTCTTATTGGTGTGATGGGGGCTTCATCAGTTTATGTTATTGTAAGAAAAATTGGTAAAGCAGCCCATCCCTTGTTATCTGTTAGTTATTATGCTGCAACTGCCAGTGTAATATCATTTTTTGCATTATTAATTATTCCTTCGTTATCATTTGTTTTACCTAGAAATGGCTATCAATGGTTTTTATTTATGACGATTGGATTATCAGGATTTCTAATGCAATTTGCATTAACTGCCGGTATTCAACGAGTCAAAGCCGGTAAATCATCATTAATGATTTATACCAATATGGTTTTTGCAGTCTTTTGGGATTTAAGTATTTGGGGTCATTTCCCGGGATTATTAAGTTGTTTGGGTATAATGATTATTATTGGGAATGCCTATTTGGTTATTAGATATAAGAAAAATGAAGAAGACTCAAATGATCATGATCATGATCAACCACCAAATGATATCGAGAATCAAAGAAATAACCCTTCAGATGAGGTTATCTCATTACAAGATTTTACAATCACCGATGAAAGTGAAGCTGAACCCGATAAGGATCAAAAGAAATAAACCTACAACTCTATACATTCTCTTCTTTTAGTTATTTTGTTTTCTTCGTTTTTATTCTTTGTGCACATGAAATATACAATATTTATAGATTATCTAGCCAACTCAATTCATTTTGAATGTTGTATAGCCTTATCAAACTTTCATTAATCTCATTTAATTGCTTAACACTAATTTCACTTGATTGAGTCAAACCATTCAAGTTCGCAATCAATTTTCGAGAATTATTCAAATTAACATCAATATAATCCGTTTTTAAAAAATCATTATTATTTGGATCTGATGGAAGTGCCCTTATTGCTTTAACCCATTTGAAAGGCGTCGTAGAGGTTGAAGAATTCAAATTCGAGAAATTCAATGAATTTTCCAGTGGGCCATTTGCAGAGCTTGTTGCTGATGGTAACGATGTTTGTGGTGTAGTATCTGACAACATTATACCATCGTATATCCTCAAACTTGCTACTTCAACTGAGGGACTAACTCAAGTATTTCTTTTAGTCTAGTTTGCTTTTTTTTACTTTTTGTCCTTATTAAATTTGTTTTCACCTTTGCCCAAAACGACAAAATTAGTCAAATCTCTAACAACAACAACTTCCTTGTATAATACCATTAACTGTCAATTGAGGAACTACTTTGGTTGACTTGGTGATGGTTGATTCCTTCAAATATTCTTTTGAAATGTGATTAGCAAGCCCCAGAAACATACAAAAAATATCCCTTTTCGGTCCAGAATCCTGCACACAAGGCCATTTTTTCTTTTAATAGCCTATCCTAACTAGTCACTCTTTTGTGGTGAGAGTATATAAGTCTAACTAAAAATCCTCCAGAATTTCCTAATCTTTTTATCGAGACTCTTATCAATTGACTATTAGAATTTCTTCAAAAGCAGAATATATATATAAAAACAATTTATAATTGTCATATATAATCTGTGAATAGTGTTATTATTAGTCTATAGCTATACTTAAACTTTTAAAAATGCAGTTATCCATCTCTGTATTAACTACTGTTGCCACTGCATTACTTGCTGGTGTTGATGCTGCTAAACATAGCACTAAGATTAATAAACTAAGTAATGAAGAAACTTTGAACGTAAATGGGTTTAAAGAGTATACTGGAGCTTTGGCTGATAAATATTTGAACATTTTTAATGCTGCCAATGGTAATCCAACTGCTTTTGGAACTGGTAAAGATATTAATAATGCTCAAATTCCATTTGTTCAACCAGAATCTAAACATGAAGCTCCATTAACTAATTATTTAAATGCTCAATATTTTACTGAAATTCAATTAGGTACACCAGGTCAACCATTTAAAGTTATTTTAGATACTGGATCTTCTAATTTATGGGTTCCTTCAAAAGATTGTTCATCTTTAGCTTGTTTCTTACATTCTAAATATGATCATGATTCTTCTTCTACTTATAAAGCCAATGGATCTGAATTTTCTATTCAATATGGTAGTGGTGCAATGGAAGGTTATGTATCTCAAGATAATTTGGCAATTGGTGATTTAATCATTCCTAAACAAGATTTTGCTGAGGCTACTAGTGAACCAGGCTTAGCTTTTGCTTTTGGTAAATTCGATGGTATTTTAGGTTTAGCTTATAATACCATCTCGGTTGATAAAATTGTTCCTCCAGTTTATAATGCTATTGACCAAGGTTTATTAGATACTCCTCAATTTGCCTTTTATTTAGGTGATACCAATAAAGATGAAGAAGATGGTGGGGTTGCTACTTTTGGTGGTTATGATAAAGACCACTTCACTGGTGATATTACTTGGTTACCAGTTAGAAGAAAGGCCTATTGGGAAGTTTCCTTTGAAGGTATTGGTTTAGGTGAAGAATTCGCCGAATTAACCTCCACCGGTGCTGCTATTGATACCGGTACCTCTTTAATCACCTTATCTTCATCATTAGCTGAAATAATCAATGCTAAGATTGGTGCCACTAAATCTTGGTCTGGTCAATATCAAGTTGATTGTGATTCAAGAGAAAATTTACCAGATTTAACCTTAAACTTGGGTGGTACCAATTTCACTTTAAGTGCTTATGAATATACTTTAGACGTTGGTGGATCTTGTATTTCAGCTTTTACTCCAATGGATTTCCCACAACCAATTGGTGATTTGGCCATCATTGGTGATGCCTTCTTAAGAAAATACTACTCCATTTATGATTTGAAGAAAGACGCTGTTGGTTTAGCCAAATCTAAATAATTCTTTTAAAATTGGAAATGTTCTTCTTCTTCAATTCGTCGTATAATCGTTTGATTCTTTTTTTTTTTTTTTTCAAATCTTATTAGCTTTTTGCAATTTTTCTTCCAATCAATAATTGATGCTGTACAAGAAATCTGATTCTTATTAGCATTGCATCTAATATTTAGATACATAAAAATAGTTACGATCAACCATAAATTCTGTTTTCCTGTAAAATCAGCACCAAGTACTACAACCAATCTTTAGAAATCTCCTGCTTGTACAAACTAGCTTAACACAAAAATACGAGACTAAACTGATAAGATTGCAATCGATACGAATTATTCTATGCCACACGATATCGAATCTTTGAGCTCTCAAAATACTTATCGTAACCCAGTAGCCCCCTAACATCGAACTCTTCTTTCATGCAATAGGTTTTTGTGAATATTTCTTATTATAGTATCCGTTTACTTCTTCCTAGCTTCATATCGAATATTTTTGTTCTGCACACATCTCTATGTATTTTTTTTTTTTTTCAGTATTTTCTTTTTTTTTGCTTTCTTATTTCTAGTTTAAGCCAGCCACCTTTACATTTTCGCTGCTCCAGTTGCGAAATTTTTTGTTCTTGTTGACATTCCACCTTTTCAATCCAGCCATTTATGCTATTATCTAGTATACTAGGCTCTGAGTCGATACAAAATTTCAATGCAGAATCATGCCGTATCATGTTTAAGGAGCTAGACGAGGAATGTAATTGTCTTTGGAGGTTAATTACGCTTCTGGGTCGATTTTCTTGCAATTAAATTTTCTGGCTCACTTTCCTGATCTAACTAATTGTCTCAAAATTTAGACTTTTTAGCAGATGGGAAGTGTCAACGGGTAACCTCACAGCTATTTTTAACCTAACCCGTAGTCAATTCCCAGGTTTCCCTGTCACTTTTTTTTGTCTTTTTTGCAAGACGGACAGAGACTGTATATGCGTTCTTCTAGAGTTCATGCTTGAACCTGCCTTATTGAGTCGATTCAGCAAATTTGTGTTCAAATCAAACATAATTAAGCACTTGGAGCATGATTTGGGTTGTTAACTTGATTTGAGTAAGTTTTCAACCAAAAATATTTCGATTTGACTATCTTTTAAATACTTTCAACTTCCCAATTTCAGTAAATAACTTATTTTTGAATTCAATCTGATCTTTTTAAAGCCCTTTTTCTCTTTTACTTTTTTGAATTCCCTCTCTTTGGTATATTCACCTGACTATAGTACTTTGCATTTATTCAAGCATGGCACAAACAGGGTATCAGAGAATTCCTTTGGATTACACAGTTCGACCAATGAGTGAGAGCCCGGTCAGACCTGAAGTTGAAAATTCAAATAAAAATACCCAACACACCCAGGAGAATAGTCCTAGCAGAACATCAAGTAAAAGCTCAAACTCCAGTAAATATAGATTTTCCATTGAACCAGCCAATTCGATTTATTCAAAAAGTTCTAGCAAAAGCTACCGCTTAAGTCGTCCACCTCCACCATCTACTCCAATTGAAGCTATTAACAAACTTGAAGTCGAATCAGCTTCAACTGCCTCCATACCAATCTCGATTCCTTACTACTACATAACAACCAACGCTAATTCTCTTGATACTGTCAATTTATTTGCAAATCCTAATAAAAAGGATCATCAACCTAAATATTCTAATACTTCCCACATAAATTCTCCTATTAAGGCACCAACACCAATCCATTCTAATGCTTCTAAACAAAACCCACAATTACAAGGTACAGGCTACCAAGTGGAAAATATTGATAACACTAAAATGAGACAACTGCCTAAGAAATTTATGTCAATTCAAAACCATCCTGTTGCCTACAAAAGACCTGATAATATTTCATTGAATTCAATTTCTTCAGATGAGCTTATAAGAAGATATCCATCTGGAAGAAGAAAATCAAGTTTAAGAAGGAAACATGATTATAATGTTAACAGGAAATATTCAACCAGCTCATCCGCGGCAGCTGCAAAATCTCGCAAGTCTTTGCAAAATTCAAATCAAACTAAGCCAAACTCAAGCTCTTTTTCTGAATTAGACCCTCTTTCCCTTCTGAGAACCTCCTCGGGAGATATTTCCAATTCTATGGGCTCACAAGCAACCATCTTTTCAACTAGACAAGATTTAAACCAAGGTAATCTTCATAGTCGTTCAAGACTGAGAAGATCAAAAACAAAGGCAAGACTATATACAACTGACAGTGATTCTACACTTAGCAGAAGTAAAGCAATAAAGTTTAAAGATGGTAGTTGGATCTATAGACTAAAATTAAGAATTAACAAAATGATCAGTAAATTTAAACAATTGAAATTTAGAAATTTTACTGCGTCTTCTAAGAGAACCTCCACTTTGACTTCTAGAAATAAAAAACAGAGAAAACTATTGAGAGCAAAATCAATGTTACGTAAAAAGTTTCTGTCAAATACTACTGAGAATCATTCCTCCATTAGAGATAAGATTTCAGCTCCGCAAAATAATCCAAGATTAGGCATGGATAAAATCGAAACTGTCAGTGTCGTTGATGATGAGTTAAAATATTTGGCTGGGGCTCCAGAAGATAGTCTTCGTATAAATGCGTCCGAGGTTAAGGCTAAATCAACCGGTAAATACTCTCATTTGGCATCTTATATTGATCAACAACAGAATACCTTTACGCAATTGGAACGCAATCGTTTCGGATCAACCCGTGAAGCCAATGATACATCTTACTTCAATGATGAAGGAAACATGAGTCCAGGCGAAAAACAGAGACGTGATCACACCGGGTCATTGGATCCTGGCCGTAAATCTTCTTTCAAAAGTAATAACAACACCGACATCACTGGAAGTTCTGCTCCACCTATTCCACCACCTCATCTCGAGGAAACTTTTTTCAAAAGTTTGGCTGCAAATAATTCTCAATCAGAGGTAATTGAATTGTGGAAAAGCTATCTCAGTCATGTTCTTTCTAAACGAATTCAATTGAGACAAGAAATCAATTTATTCAGAACATTCATTGCCAATGAACCAGCTCATGGTCAAAACTCATTTGAAATATTTCAAGATAAACCTGAGAGCAATAAAGTTGATAAGAATGATGTCAATAACGATAATCTCCAACTCACAAATCTAACCGAACAAATGAACTCCAAACCACATCTTGATTTTGCTTCCAAACAGGTAATTGAAGCCTCGTTACCATCGAACGAATCCTCTTCCAACACAGGATCTGACAACTTAACGGACACTGCTTCAGACGCGACCAGCGATTTGGTCGACGTCGACTCAACCACTGAGAAATTTCAAAGTAAGATACTTCACAGACGCTCCGTTCTAGGCGACATGCTTGACTACGATTCCTCTGATAATGATCTGATGATATCTGTCGCTCAAAGTGCAACTACTGAGGAAAACAGTGACAGTGCTGCATCTCGTCTGCAAGTAATGTCAAGCTCCTCTTTCAGTTATTCTCCAAGTTTTAGTGGCAGTATGGCATCAGACATTGGCATAACCAAGAGATATGGTACAATTTCAAGAAAATCAACTCTCAATTCTAAAAGTTCTGAAGTAAAACCTACTGGATTAATGAGAAGATCTCAAGGAATTCAACTAAATTTAAATAGCTTAAACGAAGTTTAAGTTTTCAAATTATATATATTTATAACGTGTAACTCTATCTACAAATGTGAAAATAATATATAGATGAAATATTTATTATTTGTAAAAATCAGTATGTACAAGAAGAAAGAGACTAATAAAGAAAGATTAAAGTATGAACAATAAAATAAACTTTCTTTGCAAAATTTCTCATCTCACCATGACTAAGTCAGGAAGTGGCAAACGTAAAAACATAAGAGAAAATGAGAAAAAATATAAAAACAAAACGAAAAAGCAAAGATTATGACTGAATACCTATAGTATTAAAGAGCTTAGTTCTTTGGTTCTTCAGAGGAAGAATCGTTGTTTTCATTGTTGTTCTTGTATAATTTTTCGAAAACCTTTAATGATTCATTTTGTAATTCTTCAGTCTTGGTCTTCAATTCAGTTGGGTCAACTTCTTCACCAGCTTGAGCCTTGACAACGATATCTCTTAAAGTTTGAACTTGTTCTCTGACTTTATCGGCATCAGCAGCTTCTAATTTATCTTTGAATTCATTCAAAGAGTTTTCGGTGTCATTACATAATTGATCAGCTCTGTTAGCAGATTCAATAGCTTCTCTTCTAGCTTTATCAGATTCAGCGAATTTTTCGGCATCATTAACCATTTTTTCAATTTCAGAATCAGATAAACCGGAAGAACCAGCAACAGTAATAGAAGCATCTTTGTTAGAGGCTTTATCACGAGCAGAAACTTTGATGATACCATCAGTATCGATATCAAAAGTAACTTCAATTTGAGGAACACCTTTTGGAGCTGGTGGAATACCAGATAAAGTAAAGTTACCAATTAATTTGTTATCTCTGGTTAATTCTCTTTCACCTTGGAAAACTCTAATTTCAACAGAGGTTTGACCAGCAGAAGCGGTGGAGAAAATTTGAGATTTTTTAGCTGGAATGGTAGTGTTTCTGTTAATTAATCTAGCGAAAACACCACCCATGGTTTCAATACCTAAAGATAATGGAGTAACATCCAAAAGAACAACATCGGTAACTTCACCAGCTAAGATACCACCTTGAATGGCAGCACCCATAGCAACGGCTTCATCAGGGTTAACAGCTTTAGATGGTTCTTTACCAAAGATAGATTTAACGGTTTCAACAACTTTTGGCATTCTTGACATACCACCAACCAAGATAACTTCTGAAACATCGGAAGTAGATAAACCAGCATCTTTCAAAGCTTTTTTACATGGTTCAACGGTTCTTTTAACTAAAGGTTCAACCAAGTTTTCAAATTGAGATCTTTGAATTTTTTGGTTAATATGTTTTGGACCTGAAGCATCAGCGGTAATAAATGGTAAGTTAACTTCGGTGGCAACGGTAGAAGATAATTCAATTTTAGCTTTTTCAGCAGCTTCTCTAATACGTTGAATAGCCATTCTATCTTTACCTAAATCAATACCAGATTCTTTTTTGAAAGTTTCAACAATGTTTCTAACGATGGCAATATCGAAATCTTCACCACCCAAGTGAGTATCACCATTAGTAGATTTAACTTCGAAAACACCAGCACCAATATCTAAGATAGAAATATCAAAAGTACCACCACCTAAATCGAAGACGGCAACAACTTCACCATCATTTTTTTCTAAACCATAAGCTAAAGCAGCAGCAGTTGGTTCATTAACAACTCTTAAGACGTTTAAACCAACAATTTTACCGGCATCTTTAGTAGCTTGTCTTTGAGCATCATTGAAATAAGCAGGACAAGTAACAACGGCATTTTTAACTGATTTACCCAAGAAAGATTCAGCAGTTTCTTTCATTTTATTTAAAACGAAACCACCAATTTGTTGAGGAGAGTATTTTTCACCTCTAGCTTCAATCCAAGCATCACCATTGTCATGTTTAACAATTTTATAAGGAACTTCATTCAAATCTCTTTGAACTTCCTTGTCTTCAAAACGACGACCAATTAAACGTTTGGTAGCGAATAAAGTATTTTCTGGATTAACAACAGCTTGACGTTTAGCTGGAATACCAACTAATCTTTCACCTTCCTTGGTGAAAGCAACAATAGATGGAGTAGTTCTACCACCTTCAGCATTTTCAATGATTTTTGGAATTTTACCTTCCATAAGAGCAACAGCAGAATTGGTAGTACCCAAATCAATACCAATAACTGGTCCATTTGGAGCAGCTTGGGTAGATTGAGCACGACTTAATGCTGGAATACGTTTAGTAACGTTTTTCAATGAATTTCTAGCAGCTAACATTATTAAAGTACTGGTTGATAGATTGATTAAAGAAAAAGAAGCAACAACCTTTCAAGTAAAATCTTCTCTCTATTTTTTTTTTTTTTTTTTCTTTTTGGTGGTTGTTGGATGGAATTATATAAGATTTCTAAATTTTTCACTTTTGCACATTACAAACCAAAAAAAAAAAAAAAAAAAAAAAAAAAATTAAGTCACTTATTCAATAATTACTATGGAGAATTCTGACCCGTTACCCGGAGCCGCAATCGCCGAATATTCGAGAAGAATCTATTGAGAATTTTTCATCTCTTTCTTTGCACGTGACAAACAACCCATACACCCACCAGCATTACTACAAGACAATATTTTAGCAGTCAAATACTTACAGTATTCTAATTTTGATTATAGATTATTCTAATACACATGATTATTCTAGTTCAGCAGGTAAGTTACCATTCATGACCCAGGTCAATGATTTATCACCTCTGAATTCTTCTATTTTACGAATGATTTCTTCTGGAGGTTGATTGAATCTGACACAACCACGATCGATTGCATCACAAAGCTTCTTACGTCTTTGAAATCTTTTAGATTCTTTTGAACGAGAGTCTCCACGCCATTCATGTTTACCATATCGATCATCCATATCTTTTAAAGGAATTTGACCCCGGAATCCCTTATTGAATTCTTCATATATTTCGTGAACTGTCATTGGGTTATGTAAAAATTCAACGGTAATTTTTGGTTTTTTAGCTCTTCTAGTAGAAGTATTATTAGTAGTATTATTTTCTGAACTAGATAAAAGACCACCTGATGGAGAACCTTCTTGTGATGATTTACTCTTTTGTTGACGTAATGGTGGACTACCATTAATTTTACGACCATTATTATCAAAACTTTCTGGGAATGATCTCTTACCTAATTTTTTATCAAGTTGACGAGACCTTTGTTGAGATAAGGAAGTGGCTGAATTTGTATGAGACTGCTGCGATGCTTGTGATTGTTGTGATTGAGATTGTGATGGTTGAGATTGTTGTTGATGATGATAATTTTGTGCTTGTACTGCTGCTTGAGCAACGTGTAAAGCGGGATCCATATTACTATCTAAATGATTAGATAAGTGCTTTGATTGATTATGATTTACAGAAGCAGTAGCATTAGCCAAATTAGCTGCAACATCTGCATTTGTAAGTTCAATATCATGATCCGTGGTTACTTTATCTCCATTATCATTATCATCTGGAACATTAATAGTAGTATCAACTGGTTCAACGTTATTATTTACATTCACATTATCATTTGAATCTTGTAATGATTGTAAACTATTAATAATATAAAGAGGATCCTTATTTTCAAAAATATCACTAATAAGTGAGGTTAATTTGTCAATTTTTTGATTTTGAAAATCAATTACATGTCTAAAATAACTTAATTCTTGATTGATAGAGGTAACTGATGATAGTATATCTAATCTATCATTATCATAATTACTTATCTTTTTAAATAATCGATTTAATTTTTCTTCAATCTTATAATTATCATTGGTTTTACCATTCCCTCCATCATTATGATCAACAATACGATTATTCAAATCATTATTACTATTATTCCTCGAACTATTACCACCACTATGTTCATTTCTATTAGAATTATCTTCAAGTGGATTATCAGTCAAAGTAGGTACACTGTTCATGTCGTCCATTTTGATAGCAAAAACAAAAACAAACAAATAAAAAAGGAAAATTGGGAACTGCTAATTGAATAACTCAAATAGACTGGAATATTGTTTTATATGATTAACAAGACACTTTGTTCGTTGTGTATTGGAAAACCTTTCTTGTAAAATTTAGATTGATTGTAATTGCAAAATGTCTCTCTGATATCAAAAGCATGCCTCTCCTTGGGACATTTGACATTTTTTGAAGGAGGAGACTTTTTTCGTTGTTGTTTTTTTTTTCGGTCCTTCTTCAAAAGCGCAAAAATGTACGGGTGCTTCCAGGTCAAAAACGGCAAAAAATAAGCACCGCATAGAAAACCCATACACCAACAGAAAAAAGTGCCGCCATTCCGAATTGGGCCATCATCACATTTTTAGTCTTCGGCACCAAACTAAAAATTTTAGTCATATTCAAACTCAGTTCTAATAAAAGAACAAATATTTACACGGTGATGCTTATAAATTAAATACACTTGTTACCACTCACCTACTGTTAGTAAACTATCCTTAAGTTTGTGTATTCATTCTTTTTTTTATACTATTGTTTTTTTTTGCCAGTTGCAATAAGCGAAACAAACAAAAAAAGAGAATAAAAGAGAGAAATTTCCCCCACGTTTGAAAGACATAAGAAATTGAAGTTTCAACAACTAGGTTAAAATGACATTTCAAAATCAAATACCTATATGGCTTGACTGTGATCCTGGGAATGATGATACTTTTGGGATATTATTAACAGCTTTCCATCCAAAATTCAAACTTTTAGGAATTTCCACTGTTCATGGTAATGCTCCAGTAGAAAAGACAACCCATAATGCACTTGCTCTTTTGGAGGTACTTGGCTTCAAACAAGATCAAATAAAGGTTTATCCTGGTGCAGAGGGTCCTTTGAAAGGTGAAGCCCTTTTCGCTCCCCATATTCATGGTGATTCAGGTATAGGAGGAGTCTCATTACCGGCTCATCTTAAAATTAAACCAGCTGATGATTTAAGTTATATAGAAGCAATGCGTGATTCAATCTTACAATATCCAAATCAAATTTGTGTGGTTTGTACCGGTACCTTAACTAATTTCGCTCAATTAATAACAGAATATCCAGAAGTTAAACTGAAAATAAGATTCGTATCGTTAATGGGTGGTGCAATTAATATGGGAAATATAACACCTTTTGCCGAATTTAATATCTATTGCGATCCATATGCTTCTAAAATTGTTTTAAATGATTCAATAATTGGTCCAAAGACAATCTTGGCCCCTTTGAATATCACTCATTCGGCAATTGCAGATTCTGATGTTAGATTGAAAATTTATAACCCTGAAGATAAAAATGCAAATTCAAATATTAGGAAAATGTTTTATAAGATTATCATGTTTTATTCAAAAGCTTATGAAGCCAGATACGGTATTATCGAAGGTCCCCCACTTCATGATCCAGTTGCTATATTCTCTTTGTTGCCATTGATTCAAAAACAAGAAAATGCTGAAGAAATAGATGAAGATTATAAATATCAATATTTAAGAAAAAAATTGACCATAGTTGATAAAGGCAATCATAAAGGTGAAACATTAGTAAAGGATACCGATATGTCAGTAGAAGAGCAGGACGGTTCGTACATTGGTTTAGGAACCAATGTTGAATTATTCTGGGAATATATTTTGGAGGCCCTCAGATTGGCTGATAAACAGGTTGAAAAGACAAGCTAACAAAACTTGGCTTTGCTATTTTTATTTTACACACTGGATTGAAAATTTTATAATAATTAATTAAATAAATAATTTTGGTAAACATTCTAAAGTCATAATGCAGTAATATCATACAGCGAAATATATATATATGTAAAAGGAATTAATGTAAATTTTTATGTGCAAAAATCTATGATGGTTTTTGATTCACGTCGATAGGGTTTTCTTCTAAAGGAACCTGGGTCAAATTCTCTTCCGAAGGTTGATGAGTTGAGTCATCAGTGTATTTTTCATTTTTTATATCTTGATTGTTAGCCAAATTAGAAGGTATTTTCTCATTAAAACCATGATCTATCAGTTTTATTTTATCGTCAATAACCATTCCAATACGACCAATTATATCATCTGCCCAGACAACATCAAGATGTGAATAATCCTCTAATTCAATGATATCCAAATTTTTACCAATTTGGTAATATTCTCGTTCATAATGTTGCATATGAGTAAGTAATCTCTTTCCATCAACTAAGAAATCTAAATCGCATGAAAAAATAAACATTGGGATAACATCCTTTGGGTTATTAAACTGAAACCATGGAACCTTATATGGAAAATACGTTTTTGAATCATCCGTTGGCTCCTTAGGTTCAACTCCTTCGTTAATTGATGGTAATGGACTATGAGCAAAGTTCTCACCGGTTTCATAGGCTTCTTTAGATTGTAATTGATTCGAAAAACCTTCTTCAACCCAATAACTTAACCACCAATTCATTAATTTTGTAGAAACGTAGGTTACATTAAAAACGAAATGGAAGTGCCAGACTTTTTTATTTGGATTCCACTTTTTACCAGTCCAACCGAATAAAAACTTAAACATTATATAAGACAACGATCCAAATAATGAGGTTGAAGCTAAATGGTAACGAGCTAAACATAAATTTCTTAAAAATGAACAGCATCCGAAGATGATTTTATAGCCTAATCTAGTCTTTCTGTGAATAAATTTAATGAAAGCTCTATCATGGAATAGTTTACCGGGAAAAATTGCAGGTGCCAATGGGAAAAAATATTCAATTTTTGAATGGTATGAAGACAAATTTCCATTTCTTAACATCAAAAATGTTTGAGTACAACCTTGCAGATGCCCAACCAAAATCAATTTTTCATGATTCGGTTTATGAGACAAAACATTGGTTAATATGCATGGTAAATCATAATAGGCCAATTCTCTAATATCCCAATCCCAATACTTTTCATTATGCATTAGATTACCCTCATAGTGTGTATGTCTAGCCTCAAACCATGAACGATTGTTCCCTAACCAGACATCATAACCTTGCTCAACGAAATAGAAAGGTAATGAATTTTGACCCGGGGAAATCCAAGCCCCAGAACAAGAAAGTAAACCATGTTGGAACAATACTGGTTTCTTTAAGTCACGGCTTTCATTTGATTCTTTTGGATTAATTAAACGATGAAGAGTTAAAACATAACCATCTTCAGTGGTAATAGTATATTCCTCTAAATCCAAATTCAATTGTAAAGCATAATAGCGCAATTCTTTTTTGGCTTTCATCTCCTTGATATTAGGATATGCTTCTCTAGGAGTATAAGGACCTTTTGCATTCTTTGCATTTGGCTTATTTAGTTTTTCAAACCCAGTGACTTTTTGGTAAAAATGATATAGAATAGCACCAAAGGTAAGAAAATTAACAAAGAATAATGAACCTGCAAAGGAAGTAAAAATATATAGATATCTAACAAACGTATTATGATACGTTTGTTTTTCTGGAGGAGTGAATTGGTCGAACATGTTTCTTAAAGAATTAAACCAAGACCTGACGGAAGAGAACAATTACTTCAAATACTATAGCTAGCTATCTCTTGAATTTGAGGTACCAATTGATGGCTAGGCCTTTTATCCAATCTTTATGTAACGTTACCGGTAGAAGCCACGATGAGCTTTGGTGTAATAGTTAAGCCTAAATTTGAGTCCAATATGGTTACAAAATCCTTCTAATTGAATCAAGATGTGTAAAGATGTACATATATATATATATATGAAAATGTCCGCAAAGATCTTTTCGAGCAGATAAAGGAAATAAAATAGGTCTGTTTCAAGTATCCCAATTGTTCAATAGTAATAGAGCCTTTGTTTTTATTTTTTTTTTCAGTATGTTAGGAGCTCTCATTAGTTTAGTTTAATTGAGAATCGGTAACAAAAAACGGTTGACAATAAAAACCTCCGATTTCTTTTTTTTTCTCTTTAAGCTCGTCTGCAACTTATTAATAGTGATTAAATCCTAATAGACAACTGCCTCTTGTTCTCTCTTAAGGTGAGACAATTGAGCTTACTATTGCGGCATGTACCTTTAGAAGTTTAAAAAAAGCTTCCGGGTTGACTAGTCCCTCGGCAAGTGTTGATAGTCTGTACTCACCAAAGCTCACTAGTTGACAGCACCATTTAGGAAAATTTAGAAAAGGAGATAACATTGTTCTTATTTTTGACATACGCTCTTCTCAATTTCTAAATTGGGCTATAAATAATAGTCCTTCAGTTAAAATCCAGTTGTTACTCCAATATTTTTTCTTCAGTGGAAGTGAGTTGTTGAGAAATCAGATGCAATATCAATAGTGGAGACAATTTCGATACCCAAATGAAATTATTTATGAGACTTTTATCAGCTTTTGGGAATTCAAAAGCAAGAAGATGGAGGCAAAAACATGCATGACATTTGGTTTAAAAAGATGTAAGCATTGCACCTAGTAGTAAGCATTGCACTTAGTAAATACAAACGAGTAAGAAATGGTCGGAGCCAAGTCTATTGCCTCTAATTTTTGACAATCTTGTCAAGTAAAGATATGCAAACTTGTATTAACTTGCGAGCCAGTAAATATCCCTCTTGTGTATGGTGAGGACAATGTAGCTAGAGTCTCGTTAATTCATTGGGCTTTGGAAATATAAGTCTCTTCGCGATCAACCATTTATTTACGAGTGAAGTGAGAGCGACAAGGAAAAGAAATAGATAAAATCTTTATACTTTTGGCTACTAGGTTGATTTGCAGCCACTTTCGCTTCAATATTTCGCAATTTGCCGTATTCATTTTTTTTGCAGAGAATATATATGCATGATCGATAATCACTTCAATATACTTTGGGAAAGCAAGGAAGCAATCAGTCTCTAGGACTTCTGGGACTGGTGGATCAGATAGCTTTGAATAATCTTGAAGATGATAGTTGAAACCTCAAGGTCATCTAATCAAGATCATGATTGGCTGAACATTTGTTGTTAGATGAACGTAGAAACTATGCTGCTCTTTTAAAGAGTGTTAAGACAAGTTGTATAAATTTAATTTATCAGACATGCTGCTGTTCATTACCCTTCTTGAGGCCTTGGACTTCCCTTGCAGCATATCTGGATCACTGGCATTCCCTGCGAGAAGAACAAAGTCATCTACAACAGAGATGCTAGAAAGATATTGCAGTTTTCTTTTTCAAGACAAACAAAGCTACGCTTAATACCTTAATATTAAGATTTACTAAAGAGTTAGGAAAAAGACTTACACCTCAGGAAAGCCAAGAAGGTGGCCATGGTCGAGACACTCGTAAAGACCAATTTTTTTAAGAATATAAATTTGTATCCTTTCGAAAGTCTTGAACCCTAAACCCCTTTTTTAATAAATCAAGAGCGCAGGAAAATACTTAGATTTTTACAAGAAGATAATGGGATCTGCGGATTGGGTACTCAAAGTACTAGAGTTTTATATAATGAAGTGAAGTAAGTTGAATTTTTTTTTTTTTTTTTTTTTTTTTTACAAACAGAAATTTCTCTCCATTTTTTTTGCACATTCATTTTTGATTCCGCTCGACTTATTATTTTCTATACTATGCGTGAATGGCTTGTAATGACGAGGTAAATCAAAAGAAAAATCTATAACAAAATCAAATTATAAACCAAACAGACTTTTCTATAAAGACCCAGAAACTTCACTCGGCAACAAAAGCGACTTCGTGGCCAAGTTGGCTAAGGCGTGAGACTGTTAATCTCAAGATCGAGAGTTCGAGCCTCTCCGAGGTCGTTTATTTTTTTTTGCAACTTTTCATATCTAAAGTTGTGCAACCTCGCATTGTTGAGTATTTGTTAACGATCTTTGCAGTCTTTTTTTTTTTTTTGCTTTTTAACTACACCTCGTTGTCCACGAAATAAATATTGAATTATGTAAATATACCAATAAACTACATATTATGCCATTAATAGTTACTCTAGACAGGTGCTTAGAGATTATGAATAGACTAGGCCCATGTTTGTAATTGCTCGAAATATTCAACTCGGTATTTTGTCTTTTCGAAATTTTGAATCACACTGTACCTTATATCGTCGACCATAACTGGATGACCGCATGTTATAAAAGCGATTGAGCCATCAGTTTCTGCGACATCTTCTTGTACTATTTTCTCAATATTTGGTCTTCCTTCTTTGAAAGTTATATGCGACAATTCAGATTTGATGCTTTGAATGACTGAATTTAAGATTAAACCTTCATCATTACTTGAAGTTTCTATCTCTTTATAATTTTCTCCATTATACTCTTTCTTTTCCAATTCATTTGAAGAGCTATCACTGTTACTAGTGATGCTATCAAAATACTCCAAACCACTCAATATATCGGGTTTAGTAATAAATATAGTAGTATTAATTTTAGTTTCGTCTAACCTTCTCAATTCTTCGTAAAACCAAGACAATGATTTCCACTCTCTAATAATCCACATTAATTTAACACTCTGTTTATCATTTTGCTTTTTAGCTAAATCAAGTGCTTCAGAGTAAATCCCAGGAATACCGTTACCTCCAGCAATGAAGACCGAGTTTTTATAATAACGAGCACCTGATGGTTCACCGTAAGGACCTTCAATACAGATTCTAATTTTACCGGTTTTACCAGGTTGCTTCAGTAAGTATTTATAGACTCCATGAGTCACACCACCTTTAATTTTCACGTACAATACAATTGCATCTTTATTTGTTGGAGAGTCAGTGAAAGTAAAGGGATGCGATTGCCAAAAGCAAGAGGGTCTAAGAAAATGAATAAAAGCATGCCCGCCCGGAATTGATTTCCAGTAAAAAGGCTTTGGAACAACAATTCTTAACGTTTCATCTGCTAAGATGGTAACTGTCGCCTGGGGTGCTCCGAAACTTAAAATTCTAAAGATTCTTATGGCCCTATCTAGAGCCCAAACTCCAATGCATGCCCAATAGAAAGCACCGTAACCTAACTCAACCGTATGTTTATAAGCTCCAACTATAAAAAAGAGTGCAAATAATATATGCAAAATAAGGAAAGTTTCATAGCTTCTTCTTCTAAAGAATAGCAAACCTTGGACAAGAATAAAGCCACCACAGCAAGCAGCGACCATACCCCATATCATGAAAGGTTTAGAATAACGGGAGGGGTATTTACCAGCAAAATGATCAGCAATACTGAAGGCAATTGCATGAATGAAGACCACGAGAACTACAATTCTTGAGACCCATCTATGATAAGTGATGTAAGTGGCAAAGTTCCAGCGAGTAACCCATTGTAAAAAGTTATTACGACCAGCAAATAAAACTAATAAAGGGACTGCAAAACTGATTACAATACCGGATCTATCACCTAAATATCGTGCCAATTCCCCATATTTATTAGGATACATTATGGAGCCACCGTCAACTCTCTTCATTTGAGCAGATAAAGCAGCAACAACTACCGCCAAAAATCCAGTACAGATAAAAGTTTCCATTCTTGAAGGAACTAGTAATGAAAACAACCCCCATTGTTGATGATTTGATTTCTTTCTATGGATCGCAGCCGATAAGGTAATGTATCTTCTGTAAATATGAGAAATAGGTCCATTAAAGTGTTTGGTAATACCTGGAAAAAACCTAATAGTCCAATTCACCACTGTAGCCGCAATAAGTACAAGGCACCAATAACCTAATAAAGCAGAGCCAAACCATAAGGCTAAATTATAATTATTAAGATAAAACCGATAAGAATCAACATAGATTTGAAATGTACTGAAATCAAGTAGAACTGGGTAGTCAATTAATTCTGTCATGTTGAAGTCCTTTACTTCACTAACATTTTTCAATAATTTTTGGGTTCTAGTATAGTTGTCAAAAAAGGTAGTCTCGTCCATCATAACACCAACTTGCATACATGTGCCAATGAAACCATTAATGATATCAGATTTATTGCCAAAACCTTTTACCAAACACTCGGACATGGTACCAAAACCAGAATCTTGTGTGCAGAGACAATTAGGATCCATGGAATACTCAAGACTTTCACAGACTGTTGCAGTATAGGGAATAACCCCATTACAAGTGTAAAAAGCCATATCAAACTCGGAATACCTTGTTGGCATTTCTAACACGGCATTAACTAATGTTAGAAAAGCGGGAATTACCAAAAAATGATTCAACTTCATATTGCTAAAATTATACGAAATGATCAAGTATAGTAGAAACCTTCACTTGTTGATAATAATATAAGTTGCCTATAAATAAAAGGAAAGAGAAGCGTGAAAAGGAGAGAAGGAATCTTGTATAAAACGTGAAGTTCTAAGGGAATTGAAAGTATTTATATAAGAAGCCTAATACAATTTAAGAACGTAAGAGCCCGAAATCCCAATAGTCTTAAAGGCAATTCATTTTACTAAATTTTATTACTAAAAAAAAAGACCTATATTTCTTAAACAAGTTGTGTAAGGCGCCTTACGATGATTTTAGGAAACAAAGCTAGAGAAGCCATACTACATGAAAGAGTGTGAAAATGAATGAAAATGAAACAACATTTTACCCAAATAGTTATAATCCAGACTTGCATCAGCAGAATTTAAAATGAAATAAGTCTAATTGGCTTGAGTAAATATAAAAATCGTCAGGATCCGATGCCCGTAAAGAACTGAGCTTGCTACTACGTCAATAACAAACAATTAAGTCAGAAATATGGGTGAATTCGTTTTACTTCAAGATCTAATTAACCAATTTTTTTGTTTTCAACAATGATTTCATGCATGTACTTTTAAGTGAAAACTGGGAAAGTAAAAATTAGCAATAAGAACGTTTCTTTTTCCTTGTTGAAAAAAGGTTAAGTTTATCAGATCAATCAAAAGGGTTGCATAAGAGCTCTTACGAATAATAGAAAAGGCATTATTGCGCCGCCTGACACAATATAACTTAAATAATAGCGAAAACAGGTTAGAAACCTAACGCTCGATGAGCCGTAAGGTACTCAAATAAGTCGAATTAGGTGTTGAAACAACTATAACAACAAAACCATCTAGAGACTCAGAGCCAAAGACTATCGCTTTCTTGAGCACCTAAAATGATAACAGCGATCATGTTCACTACATAGAGAGAGTTTATTGTATTTCCCCTCCAACAGCAGGTAGCCAAATAAATGGAACAGTCTTCTCGGAGATCCATTATGGTTATATTCAAGGAAGAACATAAAAAAGAAAGAAAAGAATAGAGGTATAGAGAGTCCAGAATAATAGTGGAAAAACTACACCAACTGAAAAATTATTCAGCCATTCAGAGACTTTGATAGAAACCCGCGTGGCTTTAAAACATAACCGAGTCACATACGCAAGAGAAAAGAAATCTGAGTAGTTCCAATAAAAGTTACTCTTAGAGGTAACAGCTGAGCTTTGGTTAGCCTGATTCAAAACCTAATGACTGTATTCGCGATCTCAAGCTGTCCTATAAAGCTATATTTAAATAAAAAACTCATAAAGTTTTAGCTAACTCTTTAATGAATTCTTATCTGATTGATCAGTGACATATGTCAAAGTTTTGACAGGGAAAAATAATTTTGACAGGCGACAAAAAATACACAGGCACAAGCTTAGGAAAATTTCTTGGTATTCGGTAACCCGAATTTCGGTATTTAATTTGTGAAATTTGCAGAAAAAAATGCAACATTTGAGACATGAGCTGTGCCGTTTACAGTTACTTTAATTTCTCTTTCGAGTTTATTATACAAAACTTCTGGGTAGATAATAAAACCATTGAACAATCTAAAAGCCTGTAGGGTGTGCTAGCAACAGTCTTCAGATTTTATTGTAAAGCCAAATCAGCTCCTGTAACCAATAATTAAATGTAGAATTATATTCACAGTCATAAAAAACTATCGAAAGAAGAGGGAAGACTAATAAGGCAGAGATTACAGGGTGATATAATAGTATTATCAATGAGTGTTTCCGGATAAACTAACAAGTAAAAGAATTTTTCGAACAAGTCAATAAAATCACCCCATCGCTATGAAGGAAACAAGTATCTAGACTAAATGACAAGGATGCCATTAATTCTACAGGCGAATCAATTCAAATGAAATAAAACTTACTCACTAGGCTTAAATAATATTCATTAAAACTTAAATAATAAAATAAAACAGATGTGTAATTATAAATTGTTGAGGATAATAAAACTACCGCTATTGAATTAGTAAACCCGGATCGAGCTATTTTTTTTTTTTTTTTTCATTTTCCAATCGCAACAAGATAGGCAAATTGGTAAGATTAATATCCATTCCAAGTACAGAAAAGAACAATCAAAATAGCTAAATAAACAAATGCAAGTGGTACCGGGCCGTGTTTTACATCGTTGAATATCACATTTTTTTTTGGCTCAACTTTGTACTTTGTATTCTCCACTTAACCACCCAAAATTGGTCCTTTATTGGTAGGTGTCTGACCCTTGAATACTAACCATCATTTGTGACACTTTTCATGTACTCACAAGTAAAAACTTAGATATACTAATGGAGAAATCCCCTACCTTTATTGGATATTCTTGTTGTTGTTCAATAATTGATTGAAGTAGATCAAACTTGAGAAGTTTCAAGTCATATTAAAGTTGCCTGGATCTCATACTACTCTCACCGATAGCTCCTTAAACTAACACATTTCAAAGAGAACTGAATGGTTGACTAATCAAACGGATTGGTTGATAAATCATATGGGAACGACTTAAGTCGATTTATATACTATAAACACGATTTTTTTTTTCTTTTTTTTTTTTTAGTTTATGGATTATGAGTTTTTTTTTTTTTTTTCGTTTTTGATATATGATTTTATATTGTTCCTAATTTGATATCAAAATGATCAATGATACTTTTTCAAAGGTTCAACAACTAACTTATCAAATGTATACATTTGGGAAATAGTAGTTTGTCTTTGTAACATAGCCAATTGATTGACCCCTTCGTTGTAAAAATTTCTGACTAATTCAGCATCTTTCAAATTCTTGTGTTCTTTGAAACTATCAACGATTCTACGTTTAGCATATACTCTGAAATTATAGTTATCAAATTTATAGGATTTCTCTAACAATTGCTTGTACAAGGAGAGGACTTGCTTACTTGCAACAGAGGACATGATTGATTGTGGATTTGTATTGGCTTATTAAATGGAATAAAACTTAGTAGATCGATTTGATTTTTAATTTGCCCTCATTGCCATTTTTTTTTTTTTTTTTTTTTTTTTTTTTTTTTTTTTTTTTTTTTTTTTTTTTTTTTTTTTTGTATTTAAGTGGGGTCGTGCGCAATATACTTTCTTTGAAGTTAGCTTTACATTTTAGCACCCAATTACGAAATTTACATAAATATATTAAATAATTAAAAGCATATTATAGATTAAGTAAACTAAGCTTTAGTGTCTTTAGCGTCTTCTTCAGCATCTTCTTCAGCTACATTTCTCATGTAGGCCTCGACGTCTTGATCACTTAATCCAACGTTCTTACCCTTCTTCTTAGATTTTTTAGCAGTTGCATCAGCCATCATTTCTTCAAAAATTCTAGCTTCTTCATCTTCATCTGGAGATCTTTCAACCAATAACATTTGTTTACCAATGAACTGAACAGCTTCTGATCTTTTGATTCTTTCCTTTTTAGACAAATTTTTATCATTCAATAATTTATTACAAACTTTGTTTAAAATTCCAGTAACTTCAAATTTAGTTGAAGCCCAAGCAGTTGCTAATAGTTTACCAGTAATTAATTTTTCTAATTCAGCATGTCTATACCTTTCTTCATCAGTTAATTCTGCACCAGAAGTTTCTAATAATTCTTGTTCTTTTGCCATTTCTTGAGCAGTTACTTGAGCATCAATTGCAGTTTTCAAAATTGAAAACCCACTTTTCATTCTACTAGTTTTCAGTTTAACACTAGTATATAATTTCAGAACACCAAAAGTTTTGCAAGCTTGAATAGTAGCAGTTGATTGATCATTATATATTTTACCGATTAAATGTAATAATTGAATACCAAAACTTTCAATTTTTAAATCCTCAAATTCTTGATTTAATTTCTTTTGAAATTGTTGGAAACTTTCTTCATTACTGACAACACTTTGATATTTTTCAATACGTTGTAATAAAATTTTTGACAATTCATCAACTCTTGCTTCTTTTGCTTTCTTTTGTTCTTCGTGTAATTTCAATATTTCATCTCTTTGTTCTTGAGTAATTTTTTGCTTCTTCTTTTTAGCATCTGCAGCCAATTCCTCATTAGTTTTGGTTTCATTTACCTTGACTTCACTATTTTCAGTTGAACCTTCATTCGTTTTATTACTTAATGTCAAATCAGAAACTCCTTCGGATAAATCGGTCTTATTTGATTCTGAAGTAGTTGAAGTTACATTATTATTAGTTGTATTAGCAGTAGATTGTTCTTGTTTAACATCTTGATCAATATTTTCATTTTCTTTATCTCCTTTATCCAAAACTTCAGCTGTTTGGGTTAATTCGGATAACATTGTTAATTCCCCAATCCAATCTTTAAAACTATCACCACCAAAAATCATTTTAAAGAATTCAGTTGGATCAATATCGGTAGCTTCAGCACCCATTGAATGATTCTTCAAGTCTTCTAAACCTACTTCATCATACAATTGTCTTGATTCTTTATTTTGTAAAACTCCATAGGCTTCACCCAATTCTTGAAATTTAGCAGCTGCTTCTGGGTCATTACCATTTTTATCTGGATGTAATCTAATTGCTTGTTTTCTGTAAGCCTTTTTCAATTCAGCTTCAGTAGCAGTTGGTTCTACCCCTAAAATATCATAGTATTTGGTATCCTTAACCATTTTCCTCTTAAGTTCAATTGATGAATTGATTGATCTCTAGATTATACAAGATGTTTTTTATTAGTATTCTTGTTGTAGAAAAAAAAAAAAAAATATTATTAGGCATCAATTTTGAATCACGTTTTATTCATTACGTTGTTATCGCATCCAAATACATTAGCCCGTACACCAAATCAAAAAAGACCCGTACGTAATTTTTTCAAAAATTTCAATTGTACCTCTTTACAGCCTAGATTTAGTTAAAAAATAGTTGAATTTAGCAGCAATTGATGATAACTAAACCACATATTTTCTTACTTCAAAGCATCCAAGGAATGATCTAGACTGATGGTTCAAAGTCTTGAAAGGGGGTTTGCGTACATGGAACATGTGTCACATCAAACGGTTCAAAGCTACGAAAAATAGAAGGAGTAACCCCACTAAACAAAGACGTGAAAATCGTATGATACTTACATTTATTTTTACATATTGCATTGAGTAACTTTTAGAGTTTAATACGTTACATTAAAATAATATTTTAATTGTACGTCCATGAAAAATAATTTCAAATAAACTTTTGTATTGCTTTCAAAATATTAAGGAAATCTGCTCCATTAGGTATCATCTCTCATGTACATTCATTTCCATTATGCTATATATTACCATATTTGAATATGAATATATACATATATATATATCATTCAAATGAATATGAAGAGTTTGATAATTTGTAATTCTAATTTCAAGTTTTAGTTTATGAATCTTCTTTTTAGTTATCTAATTTATTTTTAGCTTATTCAATGCCCTCTTTTTTTTGTTCTTTTTTCTCTTTGTATGGATATATGTAAATGTCACAACGGTTTTTCAAGTCTCGGTGTTTACGGAAATATCGGTGACAAGCAAGGTCCGATCCGATGCCGAAGCAGACCATCGTTGATAAGCCTTTGGATTCCGTCAAAAAAAAACTTGCAGTCTTTTGTTTAAAAAGATGTTGTTATACTATTTTCTTTTAATGAATTTGTAATTTGCATTACTGTTTAAGTGTTTGAAAAGACCTAGCTGAATGAGTGATTTTGTTGCAAAATGGAAGACTCAAAAGATGTTAGACTTGCTGATTTAAAGGCTGAAAACAATTCCGAGGTTAACACCGAAGTGAATACTGAAAGGAATACTCCAGTCAGTGAAGATTTAGAAAAAGGTCAAAACTTATCTGATAGACTTGGTGATGCTCATGTAAATATATTACCATTAAGGAAGTTGTTGATCACTTTCACTGCAATGGCTACTGCTCTATTTATTGCTTTTGCAGATCAAACTAGTGTAACTATTGCATTATCAAGTATTGCTAAAGATTTAAATGCTGAAAGTACTATTAATTGGGCTGGTACCGCTTCTTTGTTGGCTAATACTGTTTGTCAAGTATTATTTGGTAGATTTGCTGATATTTTTGGACGTAAAAATATGATGCTAGGTAGTTTGGCTCTATTAGGAATTGCAAATTTAGGTTGTGGTTTTGTCCAAACCGGGGTACAATATTATATTTTGAGAGCTTTTTCAGGTGTTGGAGCTGGAGGTATTCAATCAATTTCAATGACAATTGTTAGTGATATTGTTACTTTGAAACAAAGAGGTAAATTTCAAGGTATATTAGGTTCAACCATTGGTATTTCAAATGCTTTCAGTCCTTTGATTATGGCTGGATTTATTGAACATTCAACTTGGAGAAATTTTTATCGTTTGACTCCACCATTATGTGCCGTTACTTTTGTAACAGTTTATTTCTTGATTGAAGATCGTAAAAAACAGTTAAATCAAATATTAACAATGAGACAAAAATTTAAAAAAATTGATTACTTAGGAGTTTTATTGAGTAGTGCTGCATTAACTTTATTATTAATTCCAATCAGTGGTGGTGGTTCAACTTATGCATGGGATTCCAAGATTGTTATTATCTTTTTTTGTTTAGGAGGTGTTTCATTAATTGCATTTTTATTAATTGAATGGAAAATTCCTGAATTACCAATGATTCCTCTTAGATTATTCAAAACTCCTTCACTTAGTTTTCTATTACTGACTAATTTTTTCTTTGGTATGACTTATTATGGATTTATTTATTATACTCCTTACTATTATCAATTAGTTAGAGGTTATAGTATTGTAAGATCAGCAATTTTGATGTTCCCACTAGTATTTCCAATGGCTTTAAGTTCAATTCTGGCTGGGGCTTATATGAGTTGGTGTGGTCATTATATTGTTGTAATTTATGCAGGGTTCTCATTATGGTTATTAAGTAATTGCTTACTATTAACTTGGAATGAAAATTCATCAATTGCTGATATATCGATTACTTTAATTATAATGGGTCTTGGTGTTGGATCAATTTTTCAACCATCAATGGTTGCATGTCAAGCTCAATCAAAAAAAGCTGATAGAGCAGTTGTTATATCAACTAGAAATGTCATTAGATCATTTGGAGGATCAGTTGGAATCGCTATATGTTCATTAATAATGACAAATACATTATTAAAAGAAATTGATAAAGAATTAAATAAATCAAATTCAATTTTATCAAAGAATTTTTTAAGATATATGAAAATGCATGTTTATGCAAAAACTGATATATCAAGTTTAGATTACAATCAAACAAAATTGGTTAGATCAATGTATATGAAATCATTAAGAAATGTTTATTATTTATTAATTCCATTAATTGGAATTTGCTTATTGGCTTGTATACCAATAAGAGACTCAGGAATGCAATGTACTGATGAAGTACCTCAAGAAGAAGATGAAAGACTGTTAAATAGATCAAAATGGAAAAATTATATTTTAAAATAGGGTTAATTCAATGATTACCAAGAAAGTTTAAAACGTGATTACCCAAATCATTTACATTATAATCAATATTATTACTATGAACAAAATCTTGAAAATTTTCGTAAGTATCTTGAACAAAATCAGCATCAAGAATTTTTTCTCTAACATTTTCAAAATTATCTTTAAAATTTTCAACAATATCATCATCAATTACTACTTCACCTCTAAAATTTGAATACAAATCTTGTAAGCGTTCAGTAAAATCAGCTTCATTATTGAAAAATGAACCTACCCAGCCATTTATAAACCAATCATTGAGCTTAAAAGATTCAGGCTCTTTAAAAGCTTTGGTTACAAAAGGAATATCTTGATTGATAAACCGATTTAAACCTCTCAAATATATTATGAAGCATAAACCTACCAAACCCAATATTAAAAACAACTTAATTGTATGAACCACCATACGTATCCATAATTTAAAAGCCTTAATACATAATTTGAATATTATATAAATGATTATTATACCTATTATGGTTTGAGTAACCTGTGGATATTGTGAGTTCAAATACCCAACAATACTTATAGTATTATTCAATGCAAATATGAATACACTTACAATAACAGTAAGTACTTGAACAAGTAATTCCTTGAATTCCATGCTTATCAATGTTAGGTTACAAACAAATCATCCTTTAGACTCTAACCCCATATATTTTTGTATATTTGATTTCCATACACGTACACTACTATGCTCAAAAAGGTTACCCTACTTTGCATCTCACAAGTTTTTCTTTTTTTTTTTTTTTTTTTTTATTTTTTTCATATAAATACTGCTAAATCGACTCTAGAAAACTGTAAGTTTTCTCTTCTTTTTCTTTCTGGTTCTTTGAAAGTTGACCTCCGAATGCAGAAATATTATGGCTGTTGGATTAGTTTAAATGTCCTATGGTAGTAATATCACTAGCTCGCTTAGCCTTTTGGTTGAAAGCTTTATTTGTTCGATATCTTGCCTATTAGGTTAGGAAGGTATCACTATGGATGGATTTTGTTAGAGTTGATGATATTTACAACCATAGGGTTGTTGACCAATAGTTGAATAATTTCGGACAGATGAACCAGTGGTTATCAAGCATTTCCTTGGGGTTAGAAACCCAAGGGGATCCCGTTATATCACAACATATATTTATATTATTGTATTTATATTATTGTAATAAAGTCTCTTGTAGTGAGATGTATGGGTGTTTCTCTAGAAATTTTAGCAGGCGCAACCAACAACTTATTTCTTTTCCTCTTTTGATGGAAAACAAAAGGAAGAAGAACCCTGAGAGCGGCTATAAACTTCTTTTTTTAGGTCAATTGAATGACTTATTTATTACAAGTAAAAGCATTTATTATAGCATAGAACGTGAATGGTATAGGTTGAGTGAATATATCCAAGAACATTCAATTACATTCTTTCGAGTTACCCTTTTTTATTCTCGTATTATCTTTGCTTCCAATTACTGTGAAAACTAGACTTCGTATTTGACTTTACAAGTTCATCGCTTTAATTGAAACCACGATTGATAAGAATAAGGCTCTTTTATTCATTGAACTCTAATACCCTTGTAATAGAAGGTACTCCATTACATTATACTGAAGAGATATCATCAATATATACACAGTTGAAGTTGATCACATTTTTTGTTCACGCTCACGCTCAATTTTTTTTTTTCCCTTCACTTGACAAGTTTATTTATATCAGAGGAAAAATTGAAGTATCCCCAAATTTCATTTGCAACGCAATTACATCATTTTTTGTTAATTTGACTTTTGTCTTTTGAAAGTTTATACTTTTCCTTATTGGTGATTTCCTTGAATATTGAAAATGTTTAGGAGGAAACCTCCCCAATTGTCATTGTACGAGGAACTTCAACAAACTTATAATGATGTTTGTAATACTACCGTTAAGAATTTAACGTTGGAAGAAGAAAATCGATTTGAAGATGCATTAAAAGGATGGAAAAGTTTACATACTTCGTTATTATTTAAGATTGATTTGTTTGAAAAACAACAATCAAAATTGAATAATGACGAATTAAAAATTTTACAAGATATTAAAAGTATTCGAGATGAAAATGTTAAACATTTAATTCGAGTTCAATTAAGGATTGATGAAAAATTAAGAAGACAAGCTAAACTAGATCATCAAAAGAAATTACCTACACCACCAAATAATCCACAAGGCTCAAATTCAAATTTGGTAGTGCCGTCACTAAGATCTTCCAAATCATTTAATAATTCAAATGGATCAAATAATCGATCAATGTTGAAAAGTTTAAGAGCAAATGGAGAGAATAGTAATAATTCTCAATCTAATCATAATAGTTTTTCAAATGATTCTAAAATTTCAATTGCTTCTAAAAAAGCTGCAGTATTATCATGGCAAAAACCTAAAACCAATTCAAGAAATAATTCAATCAATATACAACCAGTTAAATCAAATGGGGATGATAAGTTATTTGATGATTTTGATCAAGATTCCTTTGAATTTGGAAATGGAAATGGGAATGGGAATGGAAATGGAAATTGGGATAGAGTTAATAGTTTTACATCAAATGATTCAAATGATCAACAAAATTTAATTGATTTAGATGAAAGCCCCCCACCACCAATACCGCATCATGACTATTTCAGTCCTGTTAGTCATTCATTAGAAGATTTAAGTATACATGAATCCAACCATAAGAAGATTTCTAATAAATCACCTGCACCACCACCTGTCCCACCACCAAGATTACGAAATACTTTAAAGCCAGCTCCTAAAAATCAATTATCAAAGAGTAGTCCAGATATTGCAAGTACTTCAAGACAGCATCAATCACCTTCACCACCAAAGAAGAAATACAATTATGTTAAACCAAAACCAATAAATGTAAATCAATTGATGAAAGTTAATCAACAACAACCAAAGAAACCAATAAAGAAGGTACTGGTACCTACCAAGACTACAAATACCAGTGCCAGTGCCAGTACCGGTGCCAGTGCCAGTGCCAGTACCAGTGCCGGTGCCAGCACAGTAACCAAAACCAAGGCTAAAGCCAAACCGAATATATCATATAATTATAAGATAGTTGGCAAGACCACAGCTAGTAAAGAATCAAGTAACAAACGGATATTATCACCCACGACAGGAGTACCTACTAGTGATAAACAAATTGACGAGATAACCAATGGGATTGAAGAAGAAGACGTTGAAGAAGAGATTGGAGAAGAGGCTGGAGAAGAAATAGACGAAGGGAAAGCACCAATAAGTGAAGAAGCACAGGATGCATTAATTAAAACGATACGAGGAATAGATTATAATGCGGCCAAGCAAATATTGAATGATATAGTAGTTCATGGAGATGAAGTATATTGGGAAGATATAGTTGGATTAGAAGCGGCCAAGAATCTGTTAAAAGAGGCGGTTGTATATCCATTTTTAAGGCCAGATTTATTTCAAGGATTAAGAGAACCAACACGAGGGATGTTATTATTTGGACCACCTGGTACCGGTAAAACAATGTTGGCAAGAGCAGTTGCAACTGAATCTAAATCTACATTTTTTTCAATAAGTTCATCATCATTAACATCTAAATATTTAGGAGAGAGTGAGAAATTAGTTAAGGCATTATTTTTATTAGCCAAAGAATTAAGTCCATCGATTGTATTTATTGATGAAATTGATTCATTATTAAGTTCAAGAACTGAAGGAGAAGTTGATAGTAGTCGAAGAATTAAGAATGAATTTTTAGTTCAATGGTCAGAATTATCAAGTGCAGCAGCAGGAAGAAATCGAGAAGAGAATAAATTATCACAAGTATTAATATTAGGAGCTACAAATTTACCATGGTCAATTGATGAAGCAGCAAGAAGAAGATTTGTTAAAAGACAATATATACCATTACCAGAACTGGAAACTAGAAAATCCCAAATTATAAAATTATTAAGTTATCAAAATCATACATTACTGGAGGAAGATTTTGAAGAATTAATTGAATTAACTAAAGGATTTAGTGGTAGTGATATAACTGCATTAGCTAAAGATTCTGCAATGGGACCATTAAGATCATTAGGAGATTTATTATTATCAACTCCAACTGAAAAAATTCGATCAATTCAATTAGAAGATTTTAAGCAAAGTTTAAAATATATTAGGCCATCGGTTAGTAACGAAGGATTAAAAGAATATGAAGAATGGGCAAGTAAATTTGGATCATCAGGGGTATAATTATTATTATTTTAATAGATGCAATTGTTTATTTGTATTGACAGGGTATTCAATTTTTTTTTTTTTTTTTTTCTATTTTTTATTTTGCAAACTTCCATTTGAGGATATTGTCATCTTGTCATTTTGTCATTTTGTCATTTTGTTGTTTTGTTATTATAGTTTTTTGTCTTTTTAATAGTTTTGTCTTTTTAATAGTTTTGTTCTTTTTAATAGTTTTGTTCTTTTTGGTTTTGTTCAATCTTTTTTTTAGGCTAGTTCCACATTAATTGGCATCTTTTTTTTGTTCTATAAGTAGATATAATAAAATAGCGGGCAAGATTAAAAGAGGTAATAGCATGAAATGATGCAAGAGAGTCAAAAGGTAAAAAATAAAATTGTAAGAATCAGATCATTTTACAAGAAATGTTGATAATTAATTCATTACCTTGTTGTATGGTTGTGTAGTATCGTTATTGTATCGTTATGTTGTATCGTTATGTTGTATCGTTGTGTTGTATCGTTATGTTGTATGGTTATTGTATAGTTATTATATAGTTAAGTTGTATAGTTATATTGTCAAATGAGTTGTAATAACTTGACAAATGACAAATGACAAGTCAATTGTCAAATTGACAAGATCGTATTACTAAAGAATTTAGGGTACCCCATTTACCAAACACAATCATATAACACTAAACTACAAAATTACTCTACAAAATTATTAGATCCACTAAACACCCAATTAAAAGGAAAAACTACATATAATTTAGGTATAATTAAGTATAACTAGGTGCTATATCCGCCCTTCCGGAATTAAATCAAAGCTCATTAGCGGTTTACCATCGGTTAAAATTACTTAAGAACAAAGAAAGGTGCTAGGGATATTATATTTATTTTGGGTTTAACCCAAAGAAAAGCAAAAAAAAAAAAATCAAAAAATA
>JAJMKE010000019.1:85153-163034 GCA_030569195.1 Hyphopichia khmerensis | reverse complement strand
TTTTTTTTTTTTTTTTTTTTTTTTTTTTTTTTTTTTTTTTTTTTTTTTTTTTTTTTTTTTTTTTTTTTTTTTTTTTTTTTTTTTTTGTTTGGCTTGCCTTTTGCTTTTAGTACCAAACAAAATGGAAAACGAACAACTGAAAAATGTTGAGATTCAGTAAGCCTTCTTTAGCACTATACAACAGTACCAAGGTATACAATAGTACCAGGATATACAATAGTACCAGGATATACAAGATGGCTACGACTACATACGAATTGGACGAGAGTCATATATTTTTAAAGAAGTATAGAGGAGAATTGACGGAAGGAATAACGTATAATCCATCTAATGATACCGTACTTTGGGTTGATATTATCAAGGGAGAAGTACATCGAGTTTCACTTAGTGAAGATAATGAAGAACATTATGAAAGGACACATGAAGTGATTGGATTTCAAGAGGGGAAGGAATCGATTGGAGCAATTGGATTAACTAGTGATGATAATGTAGTAATTATTTGTGCTAAATATGGGATTTGTAAAGGGAATTTTAAAACTGGGAAGATTGAATATATCTTAGAATATCAACATGAAAATAAGGAAAGATTAAGATCAAATGATGGGATTATTGATCCATGGGGTCATTTATGGATTGGAGTTATGACAGATTTCCCAATAAGTGAAGTTGAAGGAGGGGTTAAACCAGAAGGGAAATTATATCGAATTAATTGTCATGATTTAACGATTGAAACAATGATTGAAGAATGTTTTATATCTAATGGATTAAATTTTAGTTTTGATGGTAAGAAATTTTATTGGACTGATTCATTAACATATACAATTTGGCAATTTGATTATGATTATATTACCAATCAATTAACAAATAAGAGAGAATTTATTAATATTAAAAAAATTGAAACATTTAAAGATCCAGAACCAGATGGATTAACAATTGATAAAAATGATGAAATTTATTCAGCAATATATGGAACTGGTAAAGTATATCATTTTAATAAATTAGGAGAAATTCTTGAAATATTTCAATTTCCAACCCAAAAAATAACTTGTATTACAATTGGAGGTAATAAAAATGATCAATTATTAATTACTAGTGCTAATCAAGGTAAATATGGAGGACAATTATTTAAAATTAAAATGAATAAATGTTTAAATGGTAAAATTAAATTTGTTTGGGGAGGTTTAAATTAATTTTAAAAATTGATTAATAAAATCTTCAACTAATTCATTTTCTTCAAAGCCACCAATTCTTAAATTACATAATTTTAAATTTGCAATTTCTCTTTTACCTTCAATTGTAGTTTCATTTGTAAAATTTGAATCCCTTAATATTTTAATAATTGAAAGTAAATGTATTTGTAATGATTTATATTTAAGCATTGATTTAATTATTGGATCATTAATAACATGATCAAATTTATCATTTACATTTACCTCATTTACTTCATTTACTTCATTGACTTCATTTACTTCATTGACTTCATTATCTTCATTACCTTCATTTACTTGATCTTCATTCACCTTATTATTTTGTTCATCTTTTTCACTTTTATGTAATTTATAACATGCCAACCCACAATATCTAATTAAACAACATGGACATTTATAATTTGATTCTTTAACATTACAAATATTACAAATCATTCCTACAAAGATGAAAAAAGTAATAAATAAGGAATCCGTTCATTAAAATCATAAAAAATGCATGAGATGAGCATACGGGTTGGGTGTACGGGTGCACGACTAAAGATTGCGTATGCACGGGTGTAACAATGTGACTATATAAAAATGTATGTAACTGTATAAAAACAAATGACGTGCCAAAACCAAAAAACCAAAAAACCAAAAAAAAGAAACCAAAAAGACCAAAAAACCAAAAAAGAACCAAAAAGAAAAGCCAAAACCAAAAAAAAAACTAAAAAGAAACCAAAAAATCAGACACAGAACCTGCAATTGGGCAGGCACCTGCATACACACCACCATTTCTTTTTCATATTATTATTATAGTATTATTATTATAGTATTATTATAGTATTATTATTATTATAGTATTATTATTATAGTATTATTATTACTATTATTATTATTATAGTATTATTATTACTATAGGATTATTACTATTATTATAGTAATATAGACGTATTGTTAAAATATCACATCTAAAGTACCTTAATAATAACTTAAGGAATTATAATTGAATTGATTGTATTGATTTAAATATTGATTCATGTATTGTGAATTAAAATTTAAATTTGAATTGGACATGGAGATGGAATTGGAATTGGAATTGGAATTAGAATTGGAAGTAGTATTCAAGGAAGGATTATAAGAATTTGAATATGAATTTGGTAAGATTGATCTTTTCTTTGTAGGAGGTTCTAAAGGAGAAATATAATAATAATTATTTAAATTTGAATTTGATAAATAAGGAGTCTTCATAATTGATTTAATTGGAGTTGAAATAACTGAAGAAGGAGCAGTTGGAGTACAAGTTTTATTAATAAATAATGAACCACTTTGGAAACAATCTTTTGTAATAATTTTTTTAAAATATTTTATTGTTAAATTTGATAAATCAAATTTTAACCAAAATAAATCATCTTCATCAATTTTATTAAAATTAATTTGATAATTAACAACGGTTAAAAAATGATTTTCTAATTGATTTAAAATTTTTAAATTAATTGAATAATCTTGTTCATTTAAAATATTATTCCAAGTTTTTAAAGTATATGATTGATCATTAAAAGTTTTATTTGAAAGTATTAAACTTATAATAATTATATTTGTGAAAAATTTAAAATCATCTTCAATATTAATATAATTCATTTTATTAGAATTATATTTATAAAGATAATATAAACTAATAATTAAATTTATATCTTTTAATTTAAGTATTGATATAATTTCATTTAAAAATTTAGAATATTGCTTCATATAATTATTAAATTGATCTTCATTTGAATTAAAAAGTTGCCAACAACACCTTAGATAATAGTTGGTATGATTCATTATATGACTAAGTTAAAATATGTAATGTAGTTGAGTAAATTAAAAAAGAAAACTTAAAGGACATGCAAATATATATATATATATATATATATATATATATATAAAGATGTATGATTTACATAAAAAGAAATACTGTTGCAAATACATACGACATTCTGTACAATTGATGTTTCATCTGTAGACATGATATTTATTGATAATTGTATAATTAGTTTTGCAACATTAACATGAAATAAAAAAGCCTAAAACCCATGCACCACCCAACCCAATTTTTTATTAAGCAGATCTGTTTTTGGGTTATGCATACTAAACTGTAAATTAGTATACACTCCTCCTACAACCCAATAACAAAGGCATTCAAAGTCTTACAAAGTTCTCTTTGTATACAAAGTATATCAGTAACAAAGTGAAATAAAAAGAAAGTAACAAAAAAAGAAGGTAATAAAAAAAAGAAAGTAATTAAAAAAGAAAGTAAGAAAGTTAATACTACTTCCCTGTATATTGGAATAGACCGTGTACAGATTCCAAAACATTCCAAATGAATAAACGGGAAAAATATCTTTTCTCGTAATCCGATACTTAACCAATGTCACCTTAGGTACATCGGGGATAACCCAGACTTGGTCATCATTAAACTTTTCACATTGTTATAATATGAACAAAAATAACCTGAATTGCTGGTGCAAGGCAGATAAATAAATAAATAATAAATGTAATATAAAGAAAAATAAAAAAAACAATTTTCTCCTACAAAAGGAACATTAATCAAAAGGAAAAAAAGAAAAATTTTTAAAAGGGCAAGGGCAATTTAGCATATGGGCAATGGGCAATGGTCAAAGAGTAATGGGCAATAGGCAATGTCACCAGTAATAAGCCTATTAAAAATAATAATCAATCGCTATGCTCAGACATACCCAATACACAGGGCGTGGACAGGCACTGGGTCATACAAATGAACATTCTGAGTAACAAATATAAGGCACCAAAATGTCGTTTGCCATATCATATGTTCTCATTTATTCAAACTTTGTACATACCCTTGTATACACATCTTGTATATACATTTATACAATTTATACATACAATCGGTTACAACGGACAGAAATTTAAGAAATTTTTAAAATTACTATTGTAAATTTGAATACAAAGATTTATTAATTTTATTTATTATACTTTTAATTTGTTAATTTTAACCAGTTTTTAAATTTCATAGTATTAACAAATTTTTTTGTACTTTTTTTTTTATTTAAATTACACCTTTATTATTAGCTTCTTTTCTTACTTAGTATTTCATTTTGGCTTAGCTAAAATATTCGGTTTTAATTGTATATTATTGTATTTACATTTACTATATTATTATTAATTATTCATTTTTTTATTAATTTATTGTTTTAGTTAATTTGAATATTGCTTGTGGTTTTTTCTCTTGTCTAATTTTCTTATTTCATATTTTTAGCACTTGATACTTGAGATTTTCTTCTTTTACTTTTGCTCTGTCAGCAAGTTTGCAGTTTTATTTTGTGTTGTTCTGTTGTAATGTTGTAGTGTCGTAACTCGTATGTTCTGATCTACAAATGTGTGTACTGTTGTTTGATCTTGTGTAGGTACTGTTGTTCTGGTGTTGTTCTGGTGTTGGTGCTGATGTAGTAATCTAGATTTATGTCCTGCACGTCACGTGCACGTCACGTGCACGTCCCGTCAACTATAAGTACCGAGCATTAGCCATATGATTACTGTTCATACACTATTCACTATTCACTATACACCATACACCATACACCATACAATACACTATACAATACACTATACACTATTAGCCATAATCGTCAAGTCAGCATTTGTCTAGTAGACTATATAGTATACTATATAGTCTACTATAGTTTATAGTGAGTGTAGTGTGAGCGTACTATAGTGTGAGCGTACTATAGTATAGTGTATAGTTTACTGAATTCTGGTCAATAGATCTATTGTAGAGTCAAAAGGGTATATTGTCATGAGATCACCAGGGTCTATTGTATCCAAAAATAATATTCCCATAGCCCATTGGCTTACAACTAAACCATTAAAATTGATTACAAGCTTAGAATTAGATTGGTTGTTTACTAATGTACTTATACTAAGACCAATCACCTATTAAGTCATGTCAAATATAATGGTTGCTTGCTCAATTTCATCCTTTGAATTTTAAGTATAAAAGAAAAAAAACAAAAAAAAAAAGAAAAAGAAAAAGTGCTTCATAATTTCTTCATATAAAAATACAATAAACCTCAGTCTATTATACTCTTTATATAATTTTTTGTTTTAATATTTTCTTTCTTTATTCTCTATCCTAATTCAATCCTTATCCTATTCTTATTGGGTATTAACTTTGGTCTTAAATCCTTTGTATTTCATATTTTTATTCATACCCTCTTTGTTTCAAATCAAAAACAACAAGGAAGTTGCAATCTCTTTTCTTTTTTTGCTTCTCTTTTTGTTTCTCTTTTTTGTTTATTCGTTGTCTTTTGTTTCTTTGTCTCTTGTGTCTCTTTTTTTTTGTTTTTTTTTGGTTTATGGCCTAGGGATCCGTGTATATATTAGTTCAACTTCGCCTATTGCTTTTCTTTTTATACCTTTTGTTTTTCTCCCATTCATTCAGGTATCATTAGTTTCTTTATTCCACCTTTTTTTTTGAGTTTATCAATCCTTCATTTCATCAATTGATCATTTCATCTTTTTGATCTTTGATCATCTCATCGGTTTTTTTTTTTTTGGCTGATTGAAATTTGTTAGCTCACTGATTATTTTTTTTGTTCTTTTGCTTCTTTTTTTTTGACGTTATTTTTTAAAGTTGATATCGTGTGCATAATTTCCATAAAAGATGTTTAAGGATGCTCATAGTACTCCCCGTTACCTTCGGTTTAAAAAGATTCATTATTATTTGATTCCAGTAATTTCTCTAATAGTATGGTGGGGGATGTTGATTGCCATGCTTACCTGTTGGGGAGCTCAAGGACACCCAATTTATTATTTTATGGGTGGAGTTCATCAAGATCCAGTTTATATTAGTGATATTGGTGCAACCAATTTACAACCCTTGTTTATCTCTTGTGCTGGATTTCAAGGGATTTTCTTTGTTGGTACTCTTTTATTGGAGTATATTTTACGTAAAAAGATTAAATTACAACCATATGTTTCTAAAAAACAACCAATTTTTGCCCTAATTTCAATTGGTTTTGCATGTCTTGGTCAATTGGGGATTTTATTTACTGCAATTTTTAATACTCATTATTTCCATGATGTTCATTTTTCAATGGTTGGTATTTTCATTGCTGGTTCATTTTTGGCTTGTCTTTTCAATGATTTTAATCTGTTTATCTTTGGTAATTTTCCTTCAAGATTATGTCCTAATCATGAACGTGTTTTTTTCGGTCAACATAAATGGGCTAACTTGTATATGGTATCCTTTTTCATGAAGGTTCTTTGGTTGGCTCTTGCAGTTGTTTTTGCCGTTTGTTTTGGTGGATTAATGTATAATGATAAATATTCTTCTTCTGCTGCTTTTGAATGGATTATTTCCTTTTGGTATGGTTTTGTCCTTATTATGTGGTCAATTGATTTATTCCCTTCTGCAGTTAAACATTATCAAATGAGACATCCAGAAATGTATCCTTCCTATGATAATCATACCGGTACTTATATGGGTAAAAATCACGAAAAGAATGATCAAACCTCTTCAACTACAACCTCTGATCATGGTACCTATGTTAATGCCGAAAATAATCATTTAATTAATAATAATGATGAAGTTAATTCCATTAATAATCATAATTATAGAGGCCCAGTTGAATCTGGTCCTTCTCAAGATGTTCCAACTTATAACTCTAATCGTTATACCAATAATCCAAATGCTCCTCATCACATTAAAGGTCCTTCAAATGCTGAAGATACCTTGTATAATATGCAAAAGGAACCAGAACAACCTGCTTCAGCTTTAACTAGAAATCAATATGATGTTTAATTATCATTATTTACATTTACTTCTACATTACCTTTCTGTTCATTCTCATTTGTCTCTCTCCTACATCTACATTTTCCTTGGGTTTATGAATGTTTGCTTCTCTGTTTTGTATTTATTTAGTTGACTTTTTTATCTTTATTCTTTTCTTATGACTATGTGTTTTGTATATTATTTAGTTTGTTTTGCAATTTTTAGATGCTTTTGATAACTTTATTTTTTTTCCATTTTTCCATTTTTCCATTTTCCCATTTTTAAAATGCTTCTTTAAATGCTTTTTTATATGCTTTTTCCTTACAGGCTTCTTTTGCCCTTACATTTGCTCTTGCCCTTGCTCTTACCCTTGTATTTGCTTTTGCTCTTGCCTTTGCTATTGCAATTTCACTTTGAACTAATCGGAAAATAAAAGAAATATACTAATGTGTGCATTGCCCATTTTTTTCGTAATCTTTGTAATGAAACATTATTTTTTTTTTTTAATTGTTCACTACTTTTATTTTTGACATAACAACTTTTTTCTTATGACAGTAAACGTATTATGATGATCAATAATTAAAGTTATGCAACGAAATTATATAAATGGTATACCTAATGGGAATCCTCCAGGTCCTCTTAATGTCCCTCCAGCCATTCCCCTGAATCATACTTCACCTGATTCAAATGAAATGAGACCTCCTCATGTGTTACCTTCAATGAAAAATCCAAATTCTAATTATATCCCCCAGTTAAATAGGTATAATATACCAGCACCAACAGCTTCTTCAAACGTTTTGCCCATACATTCTCCACAAGACTATTACGTGGGGTATTCCCAACCTCAGCAACAGCAACAGCAGCAGCCGCAACTTCAACCTCAACCTCTTCAACCTCAACCTCAACCCCAACAGCTGCAACTGCAGTCGCAGCCGCAGCAACTGCAACAACTGCAACTGCAACAACAACAACAGCAGCAGCAGCAACAACAAGTGCATCAACAAACAACACAATCCAATAAGGCCAGACTAAGAGTAAGTAAGGCCTGTATATCATGTCGAAGTCAAAAAACCAAGTGTAATGGGGAAAAACCTTGTAAGAGATGCTTAAAGCATAATCGGGTTTGTGATTATAGTGATAATTATCAAACCTCGAATAAAAAAATCAAATTAAATGATGAATCAACGATTGTTAAACCAAATATGGAAATTCAAGAATCATTATCACCACATGAAATAACCAATGAAGTTACGAAAGAATCAAATTATATAAATCATTTAGAAAATCGAATACAATATTTAGAACATTTAATCAGTAATAATTCAACTACTTATTTTAAGAATATTGAATTAGATGGAAATGATGATTTAATTAAGAATGAAGATTTAAATAAATTTCCATTAATACCATCATTAAAATGGAGATTTAGTAAAAGACATCAAACAATGTTACCAATTCAATTGAATAAATCAATTTATTCATCATTAAGTGAAGAACTGAAGAAACAAATTATATTACCAAGAATGCAATATTTTGGATGGAATATGTCAGGAGTTAATTATATTAAACCAGAAAAATTACCAGAATTACCAGAATTTGAATTACCAAAACCTAAAAGTAATTATATTGATTTTTTTTTCAAAGAAATTAATCCATTATTTGCAATATTACATGAACGAATAATTAGAGAACAAATTGAAGTTTATGAAAATTTAAAATTTAATAATGAAAAGACAAATCAAACAAAATTATTTACAGCAATATTATGTTTAATTTATGTATTATCAATAAGATTTATTGAATTTAATAATAGATCTGGACCAAATATTGAAACTTTAAAAATTGAAGAAAAATTATTTAATTATAGTTATAAAATTATATCAGTAATTAGTTTTGAATGGGAATCATTTGAATTAATTCAAAGTTGGTTATTAATTAGTTTATATTTAAGAATAACTCATCGACAAATATCAAGTTATTCTGCATTGAAAAGTGCAATATCAATGAGTGAATCAATGGGGATTTTCACTGAAAATAGAAGTATTGTTAATGCAACACCTTATGAACATTTAAAAGCAGAAAGAATATTTTGGAGTGTTTATACATTTGATAGATTATTTGGATTACAAAATGGTAGATATAGTGGATTTCATGATGATCAAATTACAAGAAAATTTCCATCAATATTACAAATTGAACAAGAATTAGATAATGATGATTGGATAACAAAACCAGCATTTATAATGTTACAAATTGCAATAATTGCTAATTTTTTACATACATCAAAATATGATAGTTTAGATTTTTTCAAATTACAACAGGTTAATTATAAAATAAATAATTTGAAAAAATGGCTTAATGAAGATGAATTTAATGATGATGATATATTTATTGAATCAAGTAATATATCATCAATTATTAAAACTCAAGTTAAATTACATTTTTATGATTTAATAATATCAATTCATGGACCAATATTATTTAATTTTGTTGGACAAAAATTTTATAATCCAGGTTTAAAATTAGAAATGATTATTGAATCATGTCAAGGAATTATTAAATTAATGAATAAACTTCATCAAAATGAAAGTTTATTTATACCATGGTATCAAAATATGTTATTAATTTTTAATGTTGGTATAAATTCAATTACAATGATGAATGGAGGAGTTTATATTAAAGAATCAAAAAAATTAATAACAAATTCAATTAATTTATTAACTATATTAAATCAACTGTCAATTATTAATAATCAAGGTAAAATTATTAAAAATGAACGTTTTAATATGGCTAAAGAAAGTTTATGGGCTTTGAAAAATACTAATCATATTTTATCATTAAAATTTAAAGAAATTTTTGAAGATATTAATGAAATTGGTATTGATCATGGTTCTTCAGATGTTAATAAAGTTACTTTTACTCAAACTGGTTATTCAACTGATAAAGATAAACATGATAAAATGTTTGAATTCATTGAAAAACAAAGAAGATCAATTCTTTCTGATAATAATATTACTTCAACTTCTTCAAGTAATAATAATACAACCAATACTACTAATAATACTACTACTACTACTACAAGTACTAATGAAAATACCAACCCCAATGTCAATCCCACCGAGAATACTGATGATTCAAAATCAGACGACGTTCCTACTGATGATTTCTTGGGTAACCTTCAATGGTTTGACCAATGGTTGGATTTCAATAAAATAATCTAATAATTAGACGCTCAATCAATTCAGTTACTGAATCAGTTACTGAATCAGTTGCTGAAAATGGAAGGGTAGCCAAAAAAACAAGAACAGTTCAAAAATGGAAACGGTATGCGAGAATGTGGGGCCCACTTGACGATTGTTTTTCCTTTTTTTCTTTTTCTTTTTTTTTTTATTTCTTTTTCCTTTACCTTTTTCCCTTTTTACCTTTTCTACCTTTTTCCATTTTTCCCTTTTCCTTTTTTTTTTTTTTTTTTTTTTTTTTTTTTTTTTTTGCCAAAAGGTTTTTCCGAGCAGTCCACTGGCGCACCCCCTCCAACCAATCAATCTGCAGTTTGGCGCAAGTAACGTGACCCCAACGAAACACAAGCCATGGGGTACATCGGGGGGGAACTAATTGGTAACATTGACAATATTTCTATAATTAACGGTATTCAATACAATGTACTAATATTTACAATATCCCATAAGTTACAATATCCCATAAGTTACAATAATCCTGTCAATACACTGTAACCATATAACCAGCATCATGGGGTGACTAAAATACAAAGAAAGGAATAATTCGGATTCATTAGGAAGATTCAATTGAATAATTGTTTTCAATGGGTAATTCATTTCGGTCGATTTACCGGTTAGTATATATAATACATGTAAATCGTTTCATGATAGTCGAGTAAGTTGATGCGAATATTTATTGTAAGAAGTACCAATTGTTAACTATTTAGTTATTGGTCCTAAGAAGAATTTAATCGAGCTGGGGTAATTGGGGTTATTCGTTTGTGGAGTCACGTTTAATGGTAGCCGGGGTTAAATGTCCGTATCACATTTCTTGATATAACTTTACGTTTTGATCGACCCCTCCGGCATTTAGTAGATTCTCCTATTCCTTATCTGTTTATTTTTTTTTTTTTTTTTTTTTTTTTTTTTTTTTTTTTTTTTTTTTTTTTTTTTTTTTTTTTTTTTTTTTTTTTTTTTTTTTTTTTTTTTTTTTTTTTTTTTTTTTTTTTTTTTTTTTTTTTTTTTCCATAATCTATTTATTTTTTTGATATACTTATATATTTTTTATTGGTATTTTGACTTCATTCGGTGTTTGTTATAGGAATACAAAGACGATCTCCTTATTTTATTATTACTATTATTATTATTTTTTTGCACATTATCTTTTGTATAATATTTTTTTTCTTTGTATTTTATTTTTCTTACTTTGAAAGAATGACGGGGCTCGGGTCGTGTATCGATGATCAGTTTTATTTTTATGCTTGTTTATTTGTGCTATTTTTTTTTTCTCTTTTCATATTTTTTTTTATTTTATTTTTTTTTTTGTATTCCCTCTCAGTTTCAGGTTTCTCCGAAAATACCAGATATTCATCAGCTAAGGATCTGGTCATTTACAAAGTATCATCTCCCCATTTTCATATACTCCTAACATATACTCCAAACACTAAGCCCAGTCCCGCGCCTGGTCCTGGGTACAGTGGCAGTAAATGGACGAAAAGCCAAAAAAAGAAAAAAAAGAGGGAGTGTCATGTTTTGTCCGATGTCCGTTGACGAAATAAACTGGAGTAGGTGGGAATACCCCAGGTAGAAACCGGAAAAACTCTCTTGCTCACTAATCGCTAAATTTCTTTTTTGCCATTTTTTTTTTTTTTTTTTTTTTTTTTTTTTTTTTTTTTTTTTTTTTCTAATTTTTCCTTTCTTCTTTTTTATTTCTGCTTGTTTTAACCTGTTCGACGTTCAACTTTGCTTTGTAATAGCAGCAAAGTCGTGTGGCACCACCACAGAACCTTCGCAAATTTCAACCAAATGATCCAAAAAAGAAGCAAATGATTAAAAAAAAAGTCGAAACAAATCCCGGAAATATTGGTCCGCCGACCGGAAAAACTCTGACAAGCAAATGCGGCATATAATAAGTGCAAACAATAGGCCCACCAAATTATCGACGCTTTTGGTGGACTTTCCCAGGCAGTGTGCAGGAAGCATGCCCAACCAGTGCCAAAACGAACAAAAACCAAAAGAAAAAAAAAAAAAAAAAAAAAAAAAAAAAAAAAAAAAAAAAAAAAAAAAAAAAAATTAAAAAAAAAAAAAAAAAAAAAAAAAAAAAAAAAAAAAAAAAAAAAAAAAAAAAAAAAAAAAAAAAAAAAAAAAAAAAAAAAAAAAAAAAAAAAAAAAAAAAAAGGATTAACTCTTTAATTTGCACAATCAACACTTTAAAACTAAAAATTTCTTTTCTCCAAAACCGAAACCAATTAAAACCAAAAAAAAAAAAACAAAAAAAAAAAAAAAAGAAAGAGAGAAGGAAGAAAAAGAAAAAGTTTTTATTAGAATAAAAATTGATTGAATTCCCTCAAAAAAAAGTTTCTTTCATTTATTATTCATCTTTATAATAAACTGATTTGATATCATAGAAACCATATAATTTAAGTATGCCACCAAGAGAAAGAAAGAATAAGGAGGAACGTCCTTATAAATGTACCATGTGTGATAAGGCATTTCATCGATTAGAACATCAAACAAGACATATAAGAACACATACTGGAGAAAAACCCCATCCATGTACATTCCCCGGATGTAGTAAAAGATTTAGTAGAAGTGATGAATTAACTAGACATTTAAGAATTCATAATAATCCAACATCAAGAAAGAGAAAGAATAAGATGATTAATTCATTTGATAATACCAATCAAGCACCAGTTCAACATGCACCAGTTCAACATGCACCTCCACATCAACCCAATCAAATATATACATCATTACCACCAACTGCAACCACTGCTATACCGGTTACTATTGATAGTAATGGGAATCATATATATCATCAAGCATATCCGGTTTATTTTATTCAACAACCACATGCGGAAAATTATCCAAATAATAATTCTGGTATACCAATAGCATCAACCGGGTCAACCGCACCAGATTCGGTAAATTCCAATACATCAATTGCACCAACTGCAACTGCACCACCAATACAAGCACCACCAACAGCAACTACAAGTACAACTGCAACTGCAACTGCAAATACAACAAGTGTACCCACCAATCAAAGTCAACCTCAACCAATACCCCAACAAGCAGGACAAGCGATATTTTCAATGCCATCATCACCAACCAATTATAATTATCAATTTAATAAACCAAATCCACCGGTAAGAACTATATCACATGAAGATAATATTAAATTACCAAGTATAATGAAGAGTGAAAGTAATTCATCAATAACATCGAATCATATATTTAGTCATAATGGTACTGTATCAACTGCTAATCTGGCAAGTGGATCATTAAGTACAAGTCCAGAAAATCATCAAGAAATTAATTCAATGAGTTTTAATAATTTAAATGATTATTTTCATCATCATCAACAACAACAAAATTTAAATAAGAATAAAATTTTTAATGCAAATCTGTCACTGTCATTAACCTCATTAAAAAATTCAACTAGTTCAAATAATTTAACTAGTTTAAATAGTTTTTCATCATTACATCGTATGACACCAATTAAACCAACCAATACAAATCAAAGATCAAATGTTCAATCATATCCAAATACTCCAGGATCAAATCATTCAAATTCAAATAATAATTCATATTTTAATATACCAAAACAAAAATCATCAACATCACTTAATTTAGAATTTTATCAACCACAACAGAAAAAATCAAGACCAAATAGTCCACTGCAAATTTATACAATTATGAATAATAATTCAAATTCAATTAATTCAATTAATAATAATAAAAAACCAGGATTTATAATATCACCAAATGAAACTCCATTACAAACTCCAAGTCAATCACCTCATTTACAACCAAGTCAAAATAATTCAAATATTCAACCAATTCATTTAATTCCTGATAATCATGATTCAGTGGTTATTGATGATAAAAGAGATGAATCAAGTATTGCTTTCAATGGTACTCAATTACCTCCAATTAGAAGTGTTTTCAGTTTTAATTCTTTAAGAAATATTGCTAATGATTCATGAATGTATAATAGACTAGATAACTAGATAACTAGATTACTAGATAACTAGATTACCATATTGTAGACTAGATAATGATTATCATATTGTAGACTGGATAGTTCCATCACGTGACATACAACCCGTACCCCTCGTAAATATTTCAATAGATGTACGGACCTTTTTACACGGCCCCTCATTCACCATTCTATTCCCCCACTCGAGCCCGTACACCCGTACATCCCTTCCTACTCTTACCTACTCTTACCTACTCTAACCTACTCCTAACTATTACCTACTCCTACTCATACCTATTACTCCTACCCTATACTTACTCAAACTACACTTACCCAATCTAAACTTACTCCTCTTATTAACACTTATAACCTCTTCGTATACGAACGTGACTCATGGCACAGTACACTACCCGAATGGCATTGCCCAGAGACTAACCTTTGCTTATTTGTTTTTTTGGGCACGTACACTCCCTCTCACTTAATTAATGGACCCGCCTTTTATTTACATTTCTTTTTCAAATTTCTTTTAATTTTTGTAAGCGAGACAAACCAACAGAATGAAACAACGCACTACTCAGCAAATATCAATCACGCTAACAAGACAGAAACAGTAAAAAAAGAAAAAAAAAAAAAAAAAAAAAAAAAAAAAAAAAAAAAAAAAAAAAAAAAAAAAAAAAAAAAAAAAAAAAAAAAAAAAAAAATTTTTATTACTTCAAAAGACAGAGGAAAGGTAATTAACGTTGACTCTTCTTCTTCTTCTTCTTAACCTTTTTATCCCATCCCAAACTTCATTTTTAAACCTATATAAATATTTTATTGAAAAAACAGAAAGGGTATACTATAATTTATATAATCATAGTGTACTATCACGGTTTTTTTTTATAAAATACTTTATATCTTGTTGTTTGTTAAAGATAATTTTTTGTTAGTGGGTTGTATTCATTTATAATCTACCAAATAACAAATATATTTGTATCTTACAAATACTTTTACTTCTATTAAGAATAATCTACTTATTCTTATAAAGAATCTTTATTCTATTTGGGTTCTTCTTTCCACTTTACTTTTTTTTTTTTTTTATTTCTTTTCATCTTTCCCCCTATCCATCCCGATTATTCCTTGGGTTTCTGAAGTATTAAGTTATTTTTCAGTTATTTCAAAGTATTTCATATATGGGATTTAACAGATTATCCTATTAATCAGTCTCCTAATCATTTTTTCTTAAAAGAAGAAGGGAGTTTATACATTTTCACTTGAAAAGAAGAGAAGTATACCTTTTTTTTACGAGCTTTTAACTAAGTTATCGTTTACTATTACAACGTTTATTTGTTGGGTGCTTTTTTATTATTATTTATACTCGATAGACTTATACAATCATGTATCAAACTAATTACTATCACCAAAACTTGGGTACTGCTGGCCATCGTGCTACTAGTTCCTATAACTATTTACCCCAATATACTCCAACTAATTATTATCAACCACCTCCACCTCCTCCTCCGGCTCCAGCTTCTCATCATCATTCCAGCTCCATGTATTCTTATATGAATCCTGCTGCTGCTGCTGCCGCTGCTCAACCTCAACCTCAAGCTCCTATGCTGATGCAAGCAGTTCATATGGCTCAGGCTCAAGCTGCTCAGGCTCAGGCTCAGGCTCAGGCTCAAGCTCAGGCCGCACAAGTTCAGTACTTGCCTCCTTCGCAGTACGTTCCTGCCGCGCAACAAGCTCCTCAACAACAGCAACAGCAACAACCACCACCACAACAACAACAACAACAACAACAGCAACCACAACAGGAGGAAGTTAATGGTGGAATCAATCCAGTCTTGGAATATGATCTTAATTCCATGTCAACCTTTTTAAGCTGGTGCACTTTTGGTATGTTGAAACAAAATAAAAATCCAACCAAAGAATTTGAAAATTTGATTGTTAGTGTTTTATTTGCAACTAGATTACCTAAATCAACCATTATTATTGCTTTGGAATATATGAATCAAAGATTTAGTACTAAAAATTTTGGTAATTTAAATGAATCTGATATTTTTACTAAATTAACCATTGCTTTAATCTTGGCTAATAAATTTAATGATGATAATACTTTTACTAATCGTTCTTGGTGTGGTGCAACCGGTTTAAAAATTGAATTATTAAATCATGAAGAACGTGTTTGGTTAAATGAATGTAAATGGCAATTGAATGTGGTTAATTTTGAATCAAATATTAAAACTTTAGAAGAATGTTGGTTGGCTTGGTTAGATAAATATGGTTCTAATCAAAATCAATCTCAATCTGATTCAATGGATCAATCTTCTACTTTATCTCCAATTGATTCTTCTCCAATTATGAATAATCAATCTTATTCAAATGATTATTTACATCATTCAATTCCTTCTTCTCCAATTTATCATTCAAATACTTATTCTTCCCCATTATCATCTTCTCCTCTGAAGTATGCTCATGATTCAATTTGGAATTATAATTCAAATCGTTATCAACCTCAACCAAATCAACAAAATATTTGGTCTTATACTCCTTCAAATTATAACCCTTATGGTTGTAATGAAATGATGTATAACTCAAACTTTGTTGGTTATTCAAACCCTTATTATAGCTATAACATTCCAACTTGTTAAGCTAATCTACTTTTTTTTTTTGTCAATTTTTTTTATCTTTTTCCCATTCGTTCGTGATCGGTTTGCTTTTTTCAATCTCGGGCTTTTAGTTGTTTTGTTTAGAATTGCCCCTTTCCTTTAAATCTCTTTATTCTCCTTGTTATCCTTTATTCTCTACAAGATTATCATCTTAAAACTCCAAAAAAAAAAAAATTATTTCTTTACATATTGTCATTCAGGAAAATTTTATAAATAAAAAAAAAAAAACCAAAAAAAAAAACTTACAGAGAAATGTTTAGTTTATAAATGTTTGTTAAAAAAAAAAAAATCTCTTTTTAAAATATATATATTTATATATGTCAAATAGTCGAATAGTCGAATATAAAATTTGGTAGTTCATTAATATTACATCAGTTTCTTTTTAGTAGTACAGTGTTGGGGGAAATCTAAGTAGTACATTTAATTTTCTTTAAATTCATCATTATCTTCTTCTTCATCCTCTTCTTGAATGTCACCTCTTTCCTTTTCTAAATCTTCAGCTGCCTTCTTGAAATCAATTTGCTTACCTCTGGTTCTTCTACCTCCAGTAATAATATTGGATTGATCAATTTCTAATAATTCATCCTCCTCTCCATCTTCTAATCCTAAATCATCTTCATTGTCATCACCATCATCATCGTCTTCTTCTTCTTCTTCCTTTTCTTCCTTCTCTTTAGGTAAATCATCATCATATTGACGTCTTCTTTGTTTCTTTTTCTTCTTTTGATCAGTTTCTGAAGTTCTTTTCTTATCTTTAACTTCTTCCTCACCTTCTTCCTTGGTTTCTTCCTTGGTTTCTTCCTTGGTCTCTTCCTTGTCTTCTTCCTTGGCTACCTCTTTGGTTTCTTCAGGAACTTCCTTGGTTTCCTTAGGTTCTTCAACAACCTCCTTAGTGGTTTCTTCTTGTGGTTTAGTATCAGTAGACATGTTTGCTCAATGGATTAATTTGATTATCTGGTTATCTCTTTCTTTAGGAATTTTTCATTTTTGTTTTTTTTTTTTATACTGTTTTTGGTTTGGTGCGTTGCACGACTCACTCTTCGTTCCTAAAAGGCAAAAAAAAAAAAAGAAAGAGAAATTGAAATTTATCAAGACTACTACTTCACTTGCTGATTGCTTATTGATACTTTCATTATTAACTGTTATACGAAATGGTATGTACAAGTCAAGCTCAGAAATAACTTAGGGAAAAAGAAAATGGTGTACTAACTTAGCTTCTAGTCCAATGTCACTGTAAATAAAAAGACTAAAATGTCTGATTTGATAAATTATCGTTTGAAGATACTTACAATCGATGGTCGAAATTTTATTGGTAAGTTATTAGCATTTGATAAACATTTGAATTTAGTTTTATCTGATACTGAAGAAATAAGAATCACGAAGAAATCATATCAAGAAATGAAAAAATCAAGTCTAAATAAATCATCCATAACTCCAATTGAAGATAAAAGGTTATTAGGGTTAATTATATTAAGAGGTGATCAAATTGTTAGTTTAAGTATTGAAAGTGGACCAACTACCGATATCAAGAAAAGATTAGGTTTATCAAAGGGTAAAGGAATTTCAAGACCTTTAAAAGTTCCAGTTAGTCAAACTACTAAGATTGGTTCTAGTTTACAAGGCCCTGTTAAACACTAAACTCTTTGGATTTTTTTGTAAACTAGATAATTTAATACTTCTCTTTTGCATCTTCAGTTCATCTTTAATACATTTATTTATGTCCTTTTAATTTAATACATAGTTTCAACGTATTTAACTAATCGTAGAATGAATATATTAAGAGGAACTTCATGAACTTATATAAAAGGCAGGAAAAAACAACATTAGAAACAAGAAAGACAAAGATAGTAAGTATATAAAGAAATTAAAGAATAAAACTAGTAATTCACATAATACGGAACAATTAATTTATATTGCAAAGAAGAAAAATGAACTAGAAAGATAAATCATCAAAACAAAGCAAAGAATATGAAAAAAAAAAAATAATATAGATGGTAATAGATGGCAATACATAAGACATAAATTTATAACAAAACTTGACATATCCCTATTCATTATAAGATCTTTGCTTAAAGCTATATTTTTTTTAGTTTTTTTTTGACTTTCTTCTGTATTTGTTTGAATTTTGTTATGTTTTTTTTTTTTTTTTTTAGTATATATATATTTTTATTGGTTTTTTTGTTTTTTTGCTTTTTTCTTTTTTATATTCTTTTAAATTTTCATTTATTTCAATGAGTATTCAACAGCAATTGGAGTTGTTCTTACTCTTCTTTTCTTGAGGAGCAGGGGTTAAGGAAATGGTTGGACCACCAGATGGTTTATTACCACCAACGTTATCATTAGTATCTAATTGATGTTTACTAATCATTTCATAGATATTTTTCAATAATTGATGGAATGATAAATCAACATTATCAGAAGATAATGCAGAGGCTTCAGTAAATAATAAACTATTTTCATTAGCAAAATTTTTTGCTTCTTCAGTTGGAACTGCTCTTAAATGATCCAAATCAGATTTGTTACCAACTAATTCAATAACGATATTAGCATCAGCATGTTCTTTTAATTCTTTTAACCATCTTGAAACGGATTCATAAGATTCAGTTTTAGAAATATCATAAACAATTAAAGCACCAACTGCACCTCTATAATAAGCACTTGTAATTGCACGATATCTTTCTTGACCAGCAGTATCCCAAATTTGAGCCTTAACTCTTTTACCATCAATTTCTAAAGTTCTTGTAGCAAATTCAACACCAATTGTTGAACGAGATTCTAAATTGAATTCATCTCTAGTAAATCTTGATAATAAATTGGATTTACCAACCCCTGAATCACCAATTAAAACAATTTTATATAAATATTCATAATCATAAGAATAATCATCAGTATTATCGGCCATTATGTCAAAATTTTAAATTATTAATAAAACGAATTAAAAGAAATAGAATAGAAACCACAAGTTAATTAAGATAATGCAATATCAAATAAATATATGACGGATGAAATTAAAAATTTGTTTTTTTCAATATGATGTTGTTTATCTTTCAAGAAAAAATCCAAATGGAATTGAATAAAGTAATGGAGCAAGCTAATATAAAGAATTGAATATAATCAAAGGATCTCTTAACCTATTACTTAAAGATATTCAATCAAAAAGTGAAGATAAATTTTTAAAAAAGACAAAAAAAGATGGCTTTGAAGGAGAGCGTGTATTCTTAATCAATAAAACGGCTAAAAAAGAATTTGGAAATTGGAATTTATAAAACAAACAAATAAAAAGGAAAAATTAACCCACTTATCTTTATTTGATTTTGAATGTTGTTAAGTTTGTATATCAAAAGCTTCACTTAGTATAAGTTAAAGTATTATAAAAAGAAGTTATTAACTATGTTGAACGAGCGTGTGCATTGATTTTTTTTGATTTCGTTGGTGGTTGATTCTCATATTCTGCTGTCTTTTTGTTTTGTTTGTTTGTTTGGGTTTTTTGAAGGCGACACGTCCTCAAACACCCGTACCTTTTTTACGATGGTTTTTGCATTCAACTACAACTACAACTACAACTACAACTACAACTACAACTACAACTACAACTACAACAGTTACAACAATTGAATAAGAGTTATAAATTATTATTACAATATGAAGAGGTACTAAACTTATTCCCTACCGGCTCTCTTGTCTTCACGAGCAGCCTTTTTTTCCATTTCATCCCAATCTTCACCTTCATCACTTTCTTCAGCACTAGCATCACTTTCATCTGAACCACCATCAGAAGAATAATCATCTTCTGAATCCTGTTCACTTTCGACTTCTTCATCACTTGGATCTTCATCACTTACTTCGAATTCACTTTCTTCTTCTTCTTCATCACTGGCATCAGAGTCACCTTCACCAGTTAAGAAACTCCAACCACCATCGGCAAAGAATTGATAAGGATCTGATTGAACAGTTTTCATAATTGTTCCCCAATTTAAATTCATTTGACCTTCACTTAATGGAATATCAACATCAGTTAACCAAGATTTAACATCTTCTAATACTTCCATTGGAATTGTATTGATATGAACCACTGGTCTATTAAAATCTTTAAAAACAAATACTAAATCAAAATTCTTTAATCCAAATTGAACTCTTTCTAAATGAGCAATTTCAATTTCTTCTAATGTAACAACCAAATATGGTGGATCAATTAATTGAATTAAACAATCACGCGTTGGCATACATAAAACTGATGATCTAAATGGTACACCTTGAAATCCTAATTCTCTAAATGGTATATCTAAATCAACTAATCCATTAGATGCATCACTAATTGTTTCAGCAAATGCTTTGAATTCTTTATCCAATAATGCTTTACGTCTTCTTTCTTCTTGTTCTTGTTGTAATTCATCTTCATCACCATATCTATATCTTCTTTTACGACCTCCAGTTTCATCAAATGCCATATCACTAGCTTCACGATAAAATTGAACATCAAATGTCTTCTTTTTACCAATCATAATTGGACTCTTTAAATGACAATGAATTATAACAATTAATTCATCTTTACATGGTTGGAAAAATAAATGTTTAATATTTGAAAAAATAATATCAACTTTTTGATCAGATCTAAATGATGATTGATATCTTAAACCATTATCATGAATTTGTAAAACTCCTCCAACTTTTTTAGTATCAGGTTGTGGTCTTATGAAAACTTGATCAAGCTTTTTAACTTTTGAGCCTTTTAATTCAATTAAATTAGCTTGGCTAACAACATCAGCCATTTGTTTCTTTTCACTATCTCTTTTAACTGAATCCTTCTTTAAATCTTGAATAGCTTTATAAACATCAATCATTCTTTGACGATCACGAGACCTTAAAGTAATAGATCTTATAAATTGATTATCTGGTGAATCTTCATATGGTAATTCTGTACGTTTTGAAGTATTACCACCAGCACCAGGTGAATTGAAATTTAATCTCAAATAAGTAAAATCACCTTCTTCATTTTGAGACCCATTTTTGAAAGAATTAATATGGAATGGAACTGGTTTACCACAAATTGGTAAAATAATGGTTTGATTTTTTGGATCAACATGAATTTTCAAATCACGAACATAATTTGGAATTTGAGATTCTCTCGAATATGATTCATATTTTTTGAAAACTGGTTTATAATCTGAAGCATCAGTTGCATCAGCTTTAGAAAATCTAGCTAAACCTTCTGCTTGTCTCTTTTCATGTAATTTCGATTGCATTTCTTGACGAATCTTTTCTGCATTATTATTATCATCTGCAGCACTTGACTCGTGTCTCAATTTAGATTTTAAAATCTTTGAATTAGCTTCATTTGCTGCTAAATCTTTACCAATTCTAATATCTTTTTCTGATTTCAATTTTTTATCTGATGAATCTTTACCGTTTTCTTGTTTAACGTCTTGAGTATCATCCTTAAAGTAGAAAGATATTTCAGATCTACTTTTTGTATATGTAGTCAATAAGATAGCTTCTGATTCACTAACTTTATAAGTATCAGTAAGTAGCAATGAATAGTTTTTCAATTTTGGATCTCTTGTCTTTTCATTAGTTAAGTTATTGAAACCAATGGTTAAGGATATAATTTGACCGTTGACTAATTTTCTATCATTCTTACCGTTCAAAACAAGTGATGAATCTCTAAATTCAATACCAGTGAGCCAACCAACATTTTTAGTGAAATGCTCAAGCAAATCTGATCTTTCCTTTTTAATAAAATCAATTGCACCTTGATAGACTTCATTGGCAACTTTCCCGTCTTTTAATAAATTCTTTGTTATATATTCTTGTAATTTTAAAAGAAATTCATAATTTTCTTCAATTTTTGGGGTTGGATCAATTAAAAAGGTTCTACCAACATTTGAACAATATAATTTATAACGTAAACCAATTGATGCTAATATAACCCCATCTCCAACCAATTGCTTATCATTTGATAAGGCACTTGGTTTCAAATCGAAATCACCACCACTTTGAATGATTGGAGAATAACACCAATCGACTAAATCAGGATCAAAATCCTTATCACTTTGCAATAATTTTTTACCCAAATTGTTTTTCGTAAACCATTTATTATTATCAATCTTTCCTTCGATTTTATCAGAAAGTTCCGAGTTTTTAGTTTTCAATTCTTCGTCTACAACAACCATCATTTCATTGGCAAAAGTATCCATCATAACAACAGAGGATTTTGCAGCAGTTTTGGTATTATTGAATTCTTCTGAATCTTTCAATTCCAAAGATTTAGAAACAAGAATTGAAGCATCAAGGAATGATAAATTAGCATCTTTTGAAATTTCATTCCACTCATCAATAAATTTACCCTTATATTGATCTTTTATTATAGTACCGATTTTTTTATCTTCACTACTTATTTCTTTTAATTTCTCGAGTAAATCTTTGAATAATTGCTTATTTCTTTCAGTGTCTTTTGTTCTAGTCCAAATTTCAACATCACTTGAATTATTAGTAGGTTTGTTTGGTAATTGTTTTAAATATTTGGCTTTACCTTCAGAAGTTATAATGTAACATTTATCTTGAGTAATCAACATAGATGTATGGGCAAATTCATACCCCAACAACCAAATTTGTAAAACAGTTGATTTCTTATAAGTACTTTCATCATCTCTTGCACCAACTAAGAAAAGAAGACTTGAATACTTGCCACTATCTGCGGTCAAGTTTTTTTGTAAGATAGATAATCTCTTATGAAAAGAATTAGTATCAATATTAACGTCAGACATGTCGACCTATTAATTGAACTTTGATAATAATAACTTCAGTGGCAATTAATCTAAACTTCTGTTTCCTAACCTGTATCTGTTTGTCTTTTCAATCGTGCTAATCAATTTGCGTTATTGAATGTGTTTCTCTCAAACAGACTATTTCCAAAGCTTAAATCACTCTTTTTCTTCTACTAAGTCCTTAAAGCCTTCAATCCAACAGACAACACTTGAAAATGATTCAGATTTCAATACTGTTTCAACGTCTCCCTTTTTTTGCGTTGTTCAACTTTTCAATTTTTCTTTTTTTTTTTTTTCGTCTTTTGAAAAATTTGTTAGTATGGGTGTACGGAAGTGTCATTGAAGACGTGGTTTTTCAATTAATACGCGACTGCTTTTTTATGTTTCGTGACGCGTACGGTAGTAAATAACATTATGGTTGTTCATTCTGTGTTTTTTATTTTGATTGTTTTTTTTAAAAAGTTGTTATTAAGAAGTTAATGATACTTTGAAAAGGAAGGAAATTGTTTTCTTGAGTCAAGTATTCATTCCCAAGCTAAGGAAAGGTGTTTATACTAAAGTAAATAAGATGTTCAGACAAGCCAAAAGGAGAACTGCTGGTAGAAGAAACTTTGAAACTTCCAAGGCTGCTTCTATCTACCAATCAACACCTGCATCTACTAAGTTATACGCTTCACGTTTGTCATTTTATGACTTGCCACCATTAGAAGAAATCACCTTGGAACAATTCGAGACGTGGGCCATTGATAGGTTAAAGATTTTGATTGAAATTGAATCATGTGTTGCTAGGGGAAAATCCATTAAAGACGCTGAAGTGGTGGTGAAACCGTTATTATTGAAGTATTTACCATTAACAGGGAATAATGGATCAAATATAGATGTTGCTCAGGAACGTAAGAAAGATCATTATTCTCATTATATTTTAAGATTGGTGTTTTGTCGTTCCGAAGAACTAAGAAAGAAATTCATTAAAAATGAAACAATTTTATTCAAGATAAGATATGGTTTACTTTCACCAAAAGAACAACAAGAATTCATTGAAAGTTATAGTGACAAATTACCTTGGCAATATATTAGCAATGAAGAAAAATTACAATATTTTGATCAGTTATATACAGCCACAGGACCAACCATTAGAAATACTCTAATAATTGAAAATTCAGCTGATCCAAATTTTTCTATTTCAAATGAACAACTTAAACAGCATATAAAATTAAGAGAAAATTTCATTAAATTACCATTCGAAAAAGTTCCAAGTTTAGTTAGTCAAAGACAAGTTTATTTGAAAGCAGGTTTTGCATATATTCCATCAACATTACAATTGAATTTACTTTCAATTGAATTCCAAGACTTATTATCAAGAAATTTGTTAAGAACTTTCCAAACATTACCTCGTTTAGAAGAAGATGATAGAATTTTACCATTACTTACTAATTTATCACAAAATTTCTCAAATATTCAATATGATAGTGCTTCATTTGGTACTGATCCATCACTTATTTCAGATATCAATTCACAATCAATACTAACTCCAACAATTAATAAACATTATCCATTATGTGGTACTCATTTACAGAAAAATATGATTTTGAATTCACACTTAAAATATCAAGGTCGTCAACAATTAGGTTTGTTCTTAAAAGGTATTGGTTTGAGTATCGATGAAGCTTTAAAGTTTTGGTCATTTCAATTTACTAAAGGTTCTAATACAATGACAATGGAAAAATTTAATAAAGAATATAAATATAATATCCGCCATCAATATGGTTTGGAAGGGGCAAGAACTAATTATAAACCTTGGGATTGTGCAACAATTTTACTGAAACCAAAACCTTCTAAAGGTGAATATCATGGTTGTCCTTATCGTGACCTTTCATTAGATAGCTTGGTCCATAACTTAAACGAAATGGGTATTAATAATAATCAAGATATTAACGGAATCATTGAAGATGTTGGTAAAAATGACTATACAATTGCTTGTACCAAGGTTTTCGAATTGACTCATAAACAACAATTGGAAAAATCTTCTAACAAAGCTGAAAATCTACACATTAATCATCCTAATTTATATTTTGATAGATCAAGACAATTGGAAAAAGCTGAATTAAAAGCTAAAGGCTCTTCACAACCAGTCAACTAATTATTTGCTCCTATCTAAAAATTATTTATCTCTTGTTTGTACACTAATCATTATTCTGTTCTTTTCTTAGTATATAATTTATTTTTATTTTAAACTTATTATATACTTCTATATATTTTCCCCCTTAGTAAGTGATTGAATCACATTACTAATGGTAATAAAGTTATACTATTCTAGTTATTTCAAATTTCATTTTTCAACTTAAATCAATTGATTTCCATAAATCTCTAAAGTTAAACCATGAAGCACCACAACCGCAAACACCGATCCAGAATGGACTAGTAAATCCATCATACAAGGACCAATGAACAACCATTGGAAGTTGAATCACCTGCTTGAAAAGACTAACTCTCCAATCTGAGTCCCATTTTGAGATTGGAACTCTTCTGAATAATTCAACTATCTCTAACAAGATGTACAAACCCCATACTCTTGAACACCAGATATAAGTTTCGATACACCAGTAATTATTATCATTAGTACCTATCCAATTATGATCAGTTAACCATCCAACATTTTCAAGTAATTCTAATACCAAACAATTGATGGATTGAAAAAAGTTGATGAAACGATCTGATTTAGGAGCTGCATGACTTGGATCGACAAAACTGGTAAATTCATCAATAATCCAAGGCATATATTTTATTGAATCCGTAAGACGATTGAAGATTCTGACATCCGAAATAAAAGAAGAAATTGCTTTCAAGTGAACAGCAAGATTTGAAACTGGCTTATCGTCCTCGGACTCCTTATAAATAGGTTTTGAGGTGCTGAAAAAAGCAGCAACTGATTTGTTTGGTGATTCTTTTAAGTTAACATTAAAAAATCTTGATGAGAGTCTCAGCAAGAGTTGGATCAAATGGTATTTCTGAGTCGATAAAAAATGATGGATCTTAGGCTTATTATTTAAGATACTTGATACTAACAAAGTAAAATAACAAATAAAATATAGGTTGGCATCAATACTGCTTGCTGATGTTAATACCTTATCGTTAATTTCTTGATAAAACTTTCGACTGAATACGGATTTTTTCAACTTCTGATTCAATTGCAAGAGAACTGATAACGGAATCAGTTTTAAATTGCTACTCTTCGTCATCTGAAGGTTTAACGGAGCTATGGACGCAATGTTTGTACTCATATTGGCCTTAAAATCAACTTGATAATCAGAATAAATAATCTTAGATAACCACTTTGTGTTGTATTTCTTTGTTTTTATTCTTTTTCTTTTTTAATATTGGATTCGAAATACGTTATTCCTTCTATAGTCTATATTACTAATAAATAAGCAAAGATATAAGTAGTAGATGGTCCTTGATTCAAAATGAAAAGAGACTTTTGTTTGTAGGATTTTTCGACTCCAGGTGAATTTTGAATTTTTTCTTGCAGACCGCGGTTCTTATATCCTTATGGGGTATGCAAAAGAGAATTCAAATATCATAAATAAGCGAATCTAATACTTGGAGTTAAGATGCTTCGTGTAAGCGTATAAGGGTGAACTCTTCAGGTCAGGTTCGACTCTAATGGTTGTTTAAAGTTTTAAAAGCAAGTATATAAAGTTTGTCAAGTCAGGCTCCAATGAAACGAGTCAACGACTCGGAGATCTGGATGGGAATTGCCGGCACTCCGAAAGCTTGTAGTCTCATTGGCAGCTTGACAGCAGCTTAATCACCGGGATAATTATAGACAAACAAAATTTCTAAATTTGATAATGGGATAGGAATAACAATAGATATAATATATTATATACATAAAAAGATACAATGATTGAGAAAGAAAGAATAAATTGTTGCAATGAAAAAATGTAATTTAAAATGAAACTATAAAGTGAATGAATTCGTAGAAATGAATGATAATTAGACTAGCTGTCATAAGTGAATAATATTGTAAGGTTAGAATTGAAAAAGAAATAAATTATCGATCACCAGAAGAAGAAGAAAGATCTTGAACATTTGTTCTGTTAAATTTTTGATCTTCTTTAGTGGCATACATATCCATGGCTCTTTGATCTGCTGAACCAACAGTTTCTAATACCACCTCATTAATTTCTTCGGCTTCATCTTCTACTTGAGGTAACATCAAATTCAAGATAACACCAAGGAAACCAGTAACTGCAAAACCAGTTTCCATAATCAAGACAATAGCATCAAAGAAACCTTTCAAGGAAGTATTATTACCACTATAAGTGAAGACATTATCAAACCAATCACTAACCAAAATAGCACCTATACCAGGTAATAAGGAAGCTGATAACACGAAACGATCTCTTCTAGTAAATTCAGTACTTGCGATAATTTTCATACCAGAAACAGCAACCGAACAAAATAAGAACGAAGTCATACCACCTAAAACAGCTTTAGGAATTGAAACAATTGCTGCTGCAAAACGAGCGAAAAGTCCCATTAATATCATGAAAAATGCAGCATAGTAACCAACTTTTCTATTAGCACATTTAGTAATGGAGATAACCCCATTATTTTGAGCAAAAGTTGAGACTGGACCAACAGTCATCAAAGTAGAAAGACAACCATTAAGACCATCTGCTAAAATACCACCTTGAATTCTGGATTCATATAAAGGACCTTCAACTTCTAATCTAGAAACATCAGAAGTAGCAGTAATATCACCAATTGATTCCATCATTAAAACCAAATAAACTGCCAAATAAGGTAAAACAGCTGGTGCATAAATTTTCAAATTAAAAGTCTTGACCCAAAGGAAAGTAGCAACTGGAGCGTTTTTAATATCTTCAGAAGAAAAGTAACCACAAGCAGCTGCAACAATACAACCAACCAATAAACCAACGATGACTGCACAAGATTTCATAATTGGAGAACCAAATCTTTCAGATAAAATAATGGTAACATAAACCAAGAAACCCAATCCAATAAATTCAGCAGAACCCCAAGGTAAAGGTTTTGCGGTACCACAAGTACTACCAATACAACTAGAACCACCAACCCAATCTTCAAAACCAGATTCAATCAAAGAAATACCAATCAACATAACAACTGGACCAGTAACAATTGGAGGGAAAATTTTTTGTAAAGTTTTAGGAGGAATAAAAGATAATAACATTTCGATTAAGGAACAAACACAACCGGTAGCAATCAAACGACCATATGCATCAGGACATGCTTGTTTAACCCCATCGATAGTTTTACAAATACCATTGGAATACATCATTGGAATAGCATTATTCACAATAGCAATTTGACTGAAAGAAACACCAACCATTGAAAGTAAACCAGTACCCAAGTAGTAAGGGGTTTTATAAATATGGAAACGAGTAATTTGAACACATGATAAGATACCAGAAGTAATTAAAGCAGCAGAAACAAGATATTCTTGAGTAGCAGAATCCAAATTAGCAACTCCTGAAATAATGACAGGAGGAGCAGTAACACCAGCAAGTAAAGCTAAAGCATGTTGTAAACCGAGAACAATTGATAAGAGGAAAGGAATTTCTGAAGTTAATCCAAAGAATGGTTGAGTTTTTGGTTGTTTTTTAGTAAAAGGAATTTCTGGTACGAACAAATAAGCATAATCATAATCACCAATTAAACCTTCCTTAGTGGTAAGTTTGCGTACAGCTCTTTTACCAAGAGTTTTCAACCCTGAAATAGTTAACATCCTTTTTGAAATTAAAATTGGAAACTTAATGATGAAACAAAATTGAAAATAAATTGAATAATGATGAAATTATCATCATTATATATATTTATAAATAATCATCTTGATAAAATGCTCGGAATAGCAATGCATAAAGAACAAAACGAGGGCACATCGAAACCACTACCGGGGGTTCGCAGTTGCCCAGCTCCCCTACAATTACTACTGCACCGTATATACAAAACCGAGGTTTCCGGATTTGGTAGAGGTGAGCCCGGCCGGTGATGGAGACGAATGAAAATAATTGTAATCTCTTCCCTTGTTGATCTAATGCAATTTAGATGATGATAATGCAAAGATAACAAAAATTCATGGAGATATCCAGGGTGAAATCCAAATAAAGAGGCGAAAAAAGAAAACAATACCAAGCGAAGGTGAAGTAATAACTTTTCATAAGAGTCTTGACGTCTCAATGGTAGTCTCCGAATTGATAGTAAGTTGAAATTTGATTGAGTCTTGATAAACGATTTTCAATGGTTTTTTTGTGCGGGCCATAAATTATTTTTTTAATGCCAATTTAGCAGTTTAGATAACAGGAATTTGCAGCTACCCTTACAAAATAGTACTATTTACGACTACTTACGAATATTTTCCCTCTTTTTCAACGTTATCATCTTACTTCTAATTGCTTAGATGTTTTAAATACTATTCAATCTCTCAAATGTTTTCTTAAGTAATGAAAAAGTATTGAACTTTTATCGTTGCTTATGTAATCCTTCGGAGATCTCCATTTTTTTTTTGCTTTTTTTATTTCTTTTGCTGTTATGTGCACGACGCTTTTCCTCTTTGATAAATAAAAAATGCCTTAACTAATTAAATTGTTTGTAGGATGAAGGCGGAATTCAACCAATAATTGACTAAATATGATTCAATCTATAAGTTATAAGCGTAAATCAGTAAGTAAGGCTATAAGGATATTGGGAAGGAAATTGGGAAGGATATTGGGAAGGCTATTGGAAAAACTTGGTATGTCTTGAGTGTTCTTTGACGCTAATCGGTCTTAACTTTAAATAGCATGCATCTTGTAACTTTAATAAACCCTTTGTTTGTACAAAAAGTTAGATTCACTCAATTACTTTCAAATTCTGCCTGAGAACGTTTACATCAGGCACCGCAACAACTTTAATAGGATGCAGCTGGCTCCCTTTTGTTACTATTGATTGTTGTAATAAGAACCAGCATACTCTATTGTCCAAAAGGGTCTGGGAAGTAAATAATTTTTATTGTGCGAACTTCTTTAGTTCCATTTTTGTTTATAAAATTTTGCAACAGTTTAACAGCTTTAGGGTGAAACAATCTATTTTTTTTTTTCTATTTTTCATTCTTCTTTCAATTTCTACTTGCAAAACTTAACTACCGCTTGGCTTATGGTATAAGCTACTTTGCTAAAGAAGGCTTGCAAGTATATACTCATGGGATAAAACCCTTATAAAATATTATATATAAATCCTAGTAGATCTGCTAAGCTTCTTGTAGAACATTTAAACTAAAATCAACACTATCATCATGATACTGAAAAATTTTTTAGTCTTACTTATCCTAGCACAAACATGTTTGGCTTCTTTATTAGGCAACTTCAAATTGAAAACCCAATCGAAAAAGGTTATTGCGAGTTCCTTGAGTAAATCTAGCTCTAATAGTAAATTATTTCGTCCTTCATCTCTCTTTAGTCGTGATACCGTACCAGTTGAATTAAAAGATAATACTAATGCTTTTATGATAACGGTTGAAGTTGGATCTCAAAATACTTCTTTCGATTGTATTATAGACTCTGGTTCCGCAGATTTATGGGTACCATCTGACGTATTTTGTGATAAAGAATCAGGCTGTACCAATGATGGTTATAATCCTAATACTTCAACTACCGCAGAAGGTACTGGATATAATTATTCCATTGATTATGTTGGTTCAAAAGGTTATACTGGTGAAATTTATAATGATACTATCAACGTTGCTGGTTTTGAATTGAAAAATGCACAATTTGCTTCAGTTGATGATGGGGAAACTCCTCAACCAATTGCTGGTATTGGTTATCCAAATTTGAATACTAAACCACTGTATTATAAAAATTTACCTCAACAAATGCAAGAACAAGGTTATATTGACAATTTCGGTTATGGTATTTATTTGGATTCTTTAAATAGTTCCGATGGTTTAATTGTATTTGGTGGTTTATTTACTGAAGGATACACTGGTAAATATAAACAATTGCCAATTTTAGATACTTCTTCAGTTTCTTCAGTTTTATCAAGTTTATATATCGATTTTGATGGTGCCAAAGATTCAGAAAATTCATGGATTTTACAAAGTCCAATAAGTGCTTTGTTTGATACCGGTAGTACTGCTTTAATTTTACCAACAGATATGCATACTAAAGTGATGAATTTATTGGATGTTCAATCGAGTGACGATGGGGATGTTTTTAATTGTTCAAAATACGATACAGAGAAAGCAGCATTTAAATTTAATTTCTTAGGAGTTGATATTGATGTTCCTTTTAATGTTATCTCATATCCAACAAATGATACTCATTGTCATGCAGCTATTAGTTCAATTGATGCTGATTATGCTATATTGGGAGAATTTTTCTTAAGAGCTACTACTTTATATTTTGATTTAGAAAATCAAGTTATTTCAATCGCTCAAGCAAAATTAAATCAAGATCATGATAAATTAATTGATTCAGTTAAAGAAGTACCCTCTGAAGGTTTATTTTTCGAAAAGGCTCCTCATTTTTATAGCACTGCAACTAGTGCTGCTCCTAGTGGTACTTCAATTACTCCATATTCAACTTCTACTGGAGGATTTCCATTTTCTTTCAATTTTGCTCAAGTATCCAATTCATCTTCAACGGTTAATTCTGTTAAAGCAGAGCAAACTGATTCTGCTTCCAATCGTGCTGGAATTGAACTTAGTAAAATTGGTGGATTCATTCCTGATTCGGGTAGTATTGGTCTTAATAAAAGAAATGACACTGGTTCAGATACTACAATTTCCATTTCTACTTCAAGTAGTTCAAGTGGAGTAACTCATGATGTCTCTTCTTATGAAGCTGGTGCTAGCTCTAAAGCCAATGGTATAATAACTATGATTATGTCCTTAATCTCTTTCGTTTGCTTATTATGAGCAACTAATTTGTTTAAATCAAATTTAATTTCGTTTCTTTTGTACAATAGCTTATAGGTTTAATAAAAATTTTGGATTGGATTACAAATTGTATACATTAAATGATTAGTAGTTTGCGTAATGTTTATAATACAAAATAAAATTTATACAAACAAAATTTTTCAGGAAATACAAAAAAGGGGAGTTTTAAAAGAACTGAAGGCATAAAATTTGCATTAAATTTGGGAATTTTGATTATTATTTTTCATCCTTACCTTCGGCAAGTCTTTTCCAGTGTTCAATTTCTCTATATGCTCTTTCTAATTCTTGTTTTAACTTTTCATTAGATGCACTTAATTCACTAACTGCTTGTTCGGTAATCAATTTTTCTAAAGTCCATTTCTCAATATTATTAGTTTCATTTTCTTTTAATCTTTTAATAAAATTAATTGCTCTTTGTAATATTTGAGATTTATTAGTATCAGAAGTAGGTATTAAAGTAGCTAATTCTTGAATACCTTGGTTAATTGATTCTCTTCTTCTTCTTTCAACTTCTTTATGATTATCACGTCTAATACGTTGCCATTCAGCTGATCCATGAGGAGGTTTTGCATTCATTCCCAAATTTTGGTTATCTGAAGCAGATGAATTTGGACTTGCTTGACCGCCATCAGTTTGACTATGTTCAGCTGATTGATTATTGGCAGTTTCTGGATTTGAAGCTTGTTGACCTTGTTGTCTAAAAGCATTTTGATATAAATGTTGATGAAGTTGTTGTTGATTGGTTTGATGATGCTCTTGTTGTTGTTCTTCTTGTTGTTGCTGTTGTTGATGTTGTTGTTGATGTTGGTGTTCTTGATGTTCTTGTTGTTGGCCTTGATCCTGGTGATCTTGTTCTGGTTGACGTTCTTGTTGCTCTTGATGTTGCTCTTGGTTTTGAGAACCAAGAGCGGCAGCAGTGGCGGCATTTGAGTCTGATTCATGAGATGAAGCAACTGCAACGGCTTCTTCTGCAGCACTGACAGCAGCTGCTGCTGCTGCTTCATCTGTTATATGATCATCTTGATTTAAATGATCATTATTGGTATTGTTTTCCCCATTAGAAGCATGTTTATCTGATTGTTGTTGATTTAACAATTCTGAATCAATTAATTCTTCTTTAACTGCCATTTTCAATCTTTTGTTGGCATCTTCTTGATTCGTATATTCTCTTTTTGACATTCTATAAGCTTGTTAGTAATCTGGAATCAAAATCTAGATATTCAATCAAATGGTTGCAACTAATGTTGAACGCGTGGGGAAAAAAAAAAAACAATCAATTTTTCATAAAACCAAAACAAACTAAAAGCACAACTGATGGCATCAATTGGGTGTTGTTGATCTAATAACGCTAGTACAATTGAACAATTAAGGTGATAATGATACTTGGCTTAATACATACTTGAAGTTGAGGCTGGTTTGGTTAGTGATATAATAGAAATTATAATTAAAAAAAAAGTAATACACAAAATTCACTATAAATAAAAAAAAGGAGAGAAGTAACAAGCAGGTCACGAGGTTTTCACGAGGATTTCAGGTGACTTTTAAATGAGAAGAAGGGAAAAAAAGAAAAAACAAGTAAAAACAAAGGAAAAAAAAAAAAAAATTAGAAACCATGTGATTGGTGTGCGGGTAACCCTTGCCATTTTCGGCACGTGCTTTCTACCAAATACTACTTACTTCTACAAAAGCTGGTCTTACAATAAGTAAGGAAAGTATATGAAAAGTATATGAAATTTATCAAACAGTTGAATGTATGAATAGTATTACTAGTATTACTTGAGTCTATACTAAAAGATTTGTCTACTATAATTGTAGTTGATGAGATAATTACCAGTATTTTGCAGAATTACTGAGAAAATCGCAGCCAAATTGTAAAGATTGAAAGCAATTGACAAGTGCCATTAGAATAAGCTTACCTACGTACTTCGAAGATTACGGGTTACATACCTTCATTTCTCTGATACATAGAAGATTTCCATTAATCGCTCTCTTTCAATTTCCAAAGTATAAGTTATGAGACTACAAATTGAGAAATAACTGCGAAACCACAAATGGAGAAGAAGTAAGTACCTACAAATGTAAAGAATACCAGTGAAACCCAAAATGAACCACCACTTAATATTTTAGTGTCAGAACAAGACTTAAAGTTCCACTGTATCAATATAAACTTAATACTATCATATCGTAAGATTTAGGCAAGGACATATACTTCCGACACCTAGTAGAAACAAGTCAAGTACTGTTTTCCAACAAAAGCATTTTTGAATTTTGCAGCTAGTCAGTATGCGCTTACACGAGACCTGGTCTCCGGGATCCTTTTTTATCAAAAGAGTGAAGTCACGAACTGTGACTTAAAAATCCAACTTTTGAGCTATTTGAGCTCGCTAATGCAGGCTCGATAGGATTGTACCAACGGTAGTATATGTCCATATCGAACTTGGTACCAAATTAGGTAGTAGCTTGAGGGCAAAACAACTTTCAATTCACATATATAAGGTGTACGGATGTAAACTCGGCGAGTCACGGAAGAACATTTTTCCGGTGAGCTGCTGCAGTCTTTTTTTAACTCTTCTTTAGAGAACACAACTACCGATTCAAGTTTATTGTAGTTGTCGTATGTAAATAAACCCGGAGGTTGATTATACTGGTCCGAACTATACCAATCCAGCATTATTAACAATCGTAGTAAGACGGGAAGGAACCGTCTAAGCGCATGGGAGTCATGCTCTTAGACTGACACTCTGCCAATTATGCACTTATCCCATTCTCGCCTTTTGGAAAAAACATCAGATATTATGCGCTTAGACCATTTGGAACATCAGTTTTTTTTTGTTAGCAATTGGAGAAGTATTATTTTTAACACTAAGATTATAAATCTTATTGTTAGTAGATTGTTCCATGTACGGTATTTTAAACTTGGTGTAATGAACTCGAGCCTAAAACAGCTCACCAAAAAAAGAAACCTTTCTTTTTTTTTTTTTTTTTGGTTTGGTAATATCGAAGGCTGCAACTGTTTTCTGTTCCGACATGTTTTTCCTTTCCCTGGATAATCCCCTCAGGATCATGATATGATTTTCAACAATATGATATGATTGAAAAATTTATATGAAGTGAAAAAAAGTATATATATTTGGACATTTCCTTTAAATTACATCGATCAACTTTTTATATTTTCTTTTATCATTGTCAAATAACAAATAACAAATTACAAGAAAATAAAAATACAATTTTCAATTTAATAATGGCTGAAATTACTTTAGGTAGATACATTTTTGAAAGATTAAATCAATTAAAGGTTCAAACCATTTTTGGTGTTCCTGGTGATTTCAATTTATCACTTTTAGATAAAGTTTATGAAGTTGAAGGAATGCGTTGGGCAGGTAATGCCAATGAATTGAATGCTGCTTACGCTGCCGATGGTTATTCTCGTCTTAAGGGTTTAGCCTGTTTAGTTACCACTTTTGGTGTTGGTGAATTATCAGCAGTTAATGGTATTGCTGGTTCTTATGCTGAACATGTTGGTCTTTTAAATTTAGTTGGTATTCCTTCAATTAGTTCTCAAGCAAAACAATTATTATTACATCATACTTTAGGTAATGGTGATTTTACCGTTTTCCATAGAATGGCTAATAATATTAGTCAAACTACCGCATTTATCTCTGATATTAATTCAGCTCCTGCTGAAATTGATAGAGCTATTAGAGAAGCTTATATTTATCAAAGACCAGTTTATGTTGGATTACCAGCTAATTTAGTTGATTTAACTGTTCCTGCTTCTTTATTACAAACTCCTTTGGATATTTCTTTAAAACCAAATGATCCAGATGCTCAACAAGAGGTTATTGAAAATGTATTGGATTTAGTTTCAAAAGCTCAAAATCCAATCATTTTAGTTGATGCTTGTGCTTCAAGACATGATTGTAAAGTTGAAGTTGAACAATTGGTTGATACTACTAAATTCCCAGTTTTCACTACTCCAATGGGTAAGTCTGGTATTAATGAATCTCATGAAAGATTTGGTGGTGTTTATGTTGGTTCATTATCAGAACCTGAAGTTAAAGAATTCGTTGAATCTGCTGATTTAGTCTTATCTATTGGTGCTTTATTATCCGATTTCAATACTGGTTCTTTCTCTTACTCTTATAAAACTAAAAATATCGTTGAATTCCACTCTGACTATACCAAAATTAGACAAGCTACTTTCCCAGGAGTTCAAATGAAAGAAGCTTTACAAAACTTGTTATTACAAATTGGTCAAGTTACTGCTTCTTACATTCCTGGTCCAGTTCCTGCACCAAGACGCTTCAATTCTCCAACCGAAGCTAATACTTTATTATCTCAAGAATACTTATGGAACAGAGTTTCAACTTGGTTTAGAGAAGGTGATATTATCATTACCGAAACTGGTACTTCTGCCTTTGGTATTGTTCAATCAAGATTCCCAAATAACACCATTGGTATTTCTCAAGTCTTATGGGGTTCTATTGGTTTCACCGTTGGTGCTACTTTAGGGGCTGTTATGGCTGCTCAAGAAATCGATCCAAAGAGAAGAGTTATCTTATTCGTTGGTGATGGTTCTTTACAATTAACCGTTCAAGAAATTTCTACCATGTGTAAATGGGAAACTACCCCTTACTTATTCATCTTGAACAATGATGGTTACACCATTGAAAGATTAATTCATGGTGAAACTGCCACTTATAATGATATTCAACCTTGGAATAATTTGAAATTATTAGAATTATTCAATGCTAAAAACCCAGAAAATTATAGAGTTTCTACCGTTGGTGAATTAGAAACATTATTGTCTAATAGCAAGTTCAACGAAAATTCTAATATTAGAGCCATTGAAGTCATGTTACCAAGAATGGATGCTCCAATTAACTTGATTAAACAAGCTCAATTATCAGAAAAAACTAATGCTGAAAACTAGATTGAATTCTTTTTTTCTTCCTTTCTTAATCATATTATATATAGATATACAACCTTTATTACGTGCATATGTTGACGAAGTACGAATTTAATATACTTTTTTAATTAATAAATATTAATCTTAGTTTCAATATTGGTGTTGTAGTAAACCTCTCTCTCTCGGAGTCTATTTATTCCGATATTAAGGTACGGATTTTTCACCAGAGCCGACTTTGGATCCGAGCTATTCCCATCGAGAATAGGTAGTTAGACCATCATGGTACAATTATGTTTGGAACTTGTGGAAACGATAGCATTCATAAATATAGCTAGAAGTTATCGAGCTTGAAAATAAGATAAGCATGTATTTTCGAGGAACCATCGAATTGCGTAATGGCATGAGATCCACTGTGACATTTATTTTTTTTCCTCTCGTTCTATTTCTGATTCAATGAGAATTTAAGTCTGTAGTTACTTCCGAATAACGGTTTCTTCAAGTCAAGCCAAATCTTGTCTTTCATAAATAATGTTTAGAACAACTATACTAAAGGTGAGGCCTCCGATCACGACTCTAAAGCCTTTCCAACCAGTTTTTCAGTCAAGATCAATTGGATTCAATGTTAAAGATGCGAGAACCACAGTTTTCAAAAATTCTATAACTAATCAATTGAAAGCGAAAAGAACCTTCCAAACAACATGTCGTAGACTTAACCAAGAACAAAGGTCTAAGAAGGATTCATCGACCTACCTATTTGGTAGGCAAATATCGACTTCACAATCAAATATGTTAAGATCATTATTGGCAACGATCTGGCCCAAGAATAAACCAAGTTTTAAATTCAGAGTTATACTTGCATTATCATTATTGATTGGATCTAAATTATTGAACGTTCAAGTTCCATTTTTTTTCAAAAGTATTATAGATGAGATGAATATTGATTGGAGTGGAGATGTCGGGACAATTACTACGGTGATTGGAAGTTTAATATTAGCTTATGGAGGGGCAAGATTTGGAGCAGTATTATTTGGAGAACTAAGAAATGCAGTATTTGCATCAGTTAGTCAATCAGCCATCAAAAGAGTTGCGTATAATACCTTTTTACATTTATTGAATATGGATTTACAATTTCATTTATCAAGACAAACTGGTGGTTTAACCCGAGCAATTGATAGAGGTACTAAAGGTATTAGCTATGTATTAAGTGCAATGGTATTTCATATAATTCCAATTACATTTGAAATTTCAATAGTTTGTGGGATATTAACTTATAATTATGGAGCAGCATTTGCAGCAACTACATTAGCAACAATGTTGGCGTATTCAATATTTACTATAAAGACAACAGCATGGAGAACTGGATTTAGAAGACAAGCCAATAATGCTGATAATCAAGCTGCCAATGTAGCATTAGATTCATTAATTAATTATGAGTCGGTTAAATATTTTAATAATGAATTATATCAAGCTTCCAAATATGAACAATCGTTAAATAAATATCAAAATGCATCAATTAAAGTTGCAACATCATTAGCATTTTTAAATGGTGGACAAAATTTTATATTTACAAGTGCATTAACTGCAATGATGTATATGGGATGTCAAGGAGTTTCAAGTGGAGCACTTAGTGTTGGAGATTTAGTTTTAATTAATCAATTAGTATTTCAATTATCAGTACCATTAAATTTTTTGGGATCAGTTTATAGAGAATTGAAACAAAGTTTATTAGATATGGAGAATTTATTTCAATTACAAAATTATGAAATTAAAATTAAAGATCAACTTAATGCAAAACCATTATTATTAGAAGGTCCCAAAATTGGAGAGATTAAATTTGAAAATGTTACATTTGGATATCATCCAGATCGTCCAATTTTAAATAATGCAAGTTTTACAATTCCTGCTGGTAATAAAGTAGCAATAGTTGGACCATCAGGTAGTGGGAAATCAACTATATTAAGATTAGTATTTAGATTCTATGATGTTAATAGTGGTAGAATATTAATTGATGGACAAGATATTTCAAAGGTTACAATTGAATCATTAAGAAAGAAAATTGGTATAGTACCACAAGAAACTCCATTATTTAATGATACTATATTAGAAAATATTAGATATGGTAGATTAGATGCAAGTGATGAAGAAATATTATCAATGATATCAAAAGTAAAATTAGATGGATTAATTAAAGATTTACCAGAAGGAATTAATACAATTGTTGGAGAAAGAGGTATGATGATTTCAGGTGGTGAAAAGCAAAGATTAGCAATTGCAAGATTATTATTGAAAAAGGCACCAATAACATTTTTTGATGAAGCAACTAGTGCTCTAGATACTCATACTGAACAATCTTTATTAAGAACCATTAGAAGTGTATTCAAACAAGATCAAAGTACCAATATTTCAATTGCTCATAGATTAAGAACCATTGCTGATAGTGATAAGATCATTGTTTTAAATAAAGGTCTGGTACAAGAAGAAGGTGATCATTACAGTTTATTAAAAGATCCAGATTCATTATATTCACAATTATGGAATATTCAAGAGAACTTGGATCTAGAAGAAGAGCTCAAAGATTCTGAAGAGAAAAATGAAACTGGTGATAAAGTAAAAGTACATTAAGAGTAATACAGTAAGTAGAAGTACAGTAAGTAAAAATACAGTATTAAGTAGATAATGCATGATGGCAATTTTGCAATCAGTGCCTCACTTTTGTTTGTGCACCGAATTAAAGGGAAAAACTACCCACAACCAAAAAAAATTTTCAGTTTCTTTTGTTTTTTTTCTTTTTTTTTCATTACTATTCACTACAGCACAATCCACAACATTAGCCATGTGTAAGCCTGCCAGATGTCCTAATTGTACCCAAGTCACTTGGACAGGGTGTGGACTTCACATACCGTTTGCCTTGAGTGTAAGTCCAAGAGAGCAATGGTGTATATGCGAACCAATCAATGGAGAATCTAGAAATGAATACCCACCAAAATTAGGAGATGGACAATTACCAATCAAGGATGGTGAAGTAAGAATTCATTATTAAAAATGCAAAGAAAGAATAAACATAAACACAAGAGTAAAGAAGATGGAAAAAAGCGTATTAATAGAATAAGTACATGATACAATTTCAATTCAAATTTAGCAGACCAACAGATTAAACAGACCGAAAGGAACTTAGGGGTTACTGAAACAGAATAATGAAAAAGGAGAAACGAAAAACGAAAAACGAAGAACGAATAACCCAAAAAAAGGTGTTTTAAAAAGAAAAGGGTTAAAAAAAGAAAGAAGAAGAGAATATGGCAAAGTAAAAGTCCCTTGAAGATATGTTTATCGTATTATTATTGTGTATATACGTAATTAGAGATTCCATAAATATATGATGTATGAGCTAGATGAAATTTTTGAAAGTATGTAGTATGGTAGTTATTGGCAACTTGTAGAAGATTTTAACTTGATTCAGATTCAATCTTAGAAACACGAAGAATTTCGATATTACTTAATTAATCTAGTTCCTTATTGTTTTAATCAAACTAAAACATTAGGAAAGGAATTCTAATTGCTAAGTTATTGTTAGGTTGAAAAATTTAAATTTTCTTTTTTTTGTTTTGTTAGAGTGAGAATTTTTAATAAAGTCTCACATTCAGAATAAGTTGGGGTTTGCAACTATATAAACTGAAAAACTCCCACATTTAAAAGTAAAAAAATTTTAATGAATATTCAATTGTTTTTAAGACATAATTAAAAGTACTTTAATATAAATATAGAATGAATAGATCCAATTCGCTAAATCTATCGTCTGATGGTAGGAGTAAGCTTAAAACTAAATTGAAAAATACAATTTTTAATAAGCAAAGAGCTAAAAGTGCATCAACATCACCAATAATTAATCAAAATTCAACATTTGATTCTAAACCATTTGAATCATTACCAACAAATGATTATAGAGTAAGATCATATTCATTACCAAATTTCAAAGAATCATATTCCGATTTAATATCAACCACCAATTCAATATCAATCAATAATTCAATATCAAATGATGAATTTGAATTATTTAATAAAAATTATGATTTCCCAATTGAATCAAAAAATCAAAATCATGATAGATATAATAGTTTCCTATTAAAAGATTCTTGTAATTGTAATGAATGTAATTATAATTTAGATCCAATTTCTACAAATAATCCACCTCCAATACTGTCAAATAAGAAAAGACAAAAATTACCAAGTATTTCTTCAATTTGTTCATCAATTAAAGAAGAACCTCAATTTGAAGAAACTAATTATTTACAAACTTGTTCTTCTGTAACTTCAATTACATCATCAATTACTCTGAAAGATAATAATGAAGATTTGGTTGATAGAATAGCTACAAATATTTTAAATGTCGTTGAAGTTTCACGTTCAAATCAACTGATTGAATGGGGGATATGATTTTTCACTTCTTTTTTTTTTACCAATTAACCTTTTGTTCTCTTTTGTTGTGTTATTTTATTCTTTTCGTTCCTTTTCTCGAGGTATTACCCCATTTTGATTTAATTCCTTTCATCATTGGTTGCTCCATATATTTATTCTATTTTTATTTAATTCTTTTATTTCGTTTCTTATTGATTCTTTGTTAATATAATGATTATGACGACTATTGAAAAAGTTTAACCCGTACCCTGTGATTGTAGGCTTTGATTGTTCTAGACCCTGTGGCTATTGTTCACGTCCAAATTAGTGCGCATTGTTACCGGTTTGGGAAACAAGGTTCCGAAAAAAGAACATTGCATGTTGGCTCGCGCATAATTGCATGTTGTTTTACGAGGTTGCAGGTTTGACATATTTTGCAGTTTGTACGGGTTTTTGCAGGTTTTGCAGTTTACATATTTTGCAGTTTACATATTTTGCAGTTATACAGATTTTGCAGTTATACAGATTTTGCAGTTCATGCATTTTATATATCTATTTACAATGATTCAACTAATTCTTTATAATATTTTGCAATTTCATATTTTTCTTCATTAACCATATTAATTTCATCAAGTAATTGATTTAAATTATGATTTGGTAATGAAGAGGATTTGTCTTTAACAAATTGAGTGATTAAATCTTGATCAAATTGCATAATTTCACCCAAGACTAATTTTGAAATATTTGACATGGTAATACCAATTTGTTTTGACCAATCACTACCTTTACGTAAAGATTTTAAAATAAATTGATCATAATTTACTTTATACCAATTCCATAATAGTAATTTTTCATTTGAATCATGTTTATATTTAAAACCAACCAAACATAATTCAATTAATTTAGAATCAATATTAGTCATAACAAAATTTAAAGATTTCATTAATAAATCATGATTTGAAGTAAAACTTAATGAAGAAATTGCAATAGTTTGTAAAGTTTCAATATTTGCATTAGTTGTTTTCAAATTTGAAACGTTTGAATTCTTAACTAAACTTAAAATTTGTTTATATTCTTTTTGACCACTAAAACAAATTGTTAAATTAAAAATTGACAGTAATAATTCTTTTGGTATAAATTTTTTACCATTTTGAAAATTTTTATAAATTTTAATAGCAAATTTTTGAAATTTTGGTAATTTATAACCAATTTGTAAAATTTGATTACGAACATCAAATTCAATTGAATTATAAGGATTATTATTCATATTAATAATTTGATCCCAATTATTAAATTTTTCATAAACTTGATCAATATAATTAAATAACCAATTTTCAAATGAATTATATTGAGTGAAATGAATGAAAATATGATTAATAATTTCTAAATAATTCAATGCAACTTTCCAAATTGGGAATGAAATTGGGATATTTAATAATTGTTTAAAAATTTCAAATAATTGAATTAATTCTAAATGAGTTGTACCTTGACCTAAATTTTTACCATAATCATTAATTAAAGAAATAATTTCTTGATCATTTAATTTAGAAATTGAAGGAATATTATCATAAATAGTTTTATAATAACCTAATTTATTATGATTAAATGAATGAATTTGATTTAAAGGAATATCAATAATTGATTTACGATCAGTTAATAATAAATTTAAAATTTTAATTTCAGATTTATCATTTTGATATTTAATAAATAAAGGTAAATGATAAGGATTATTTTCTAAATTTAAATCAATTGGATTTGAACCATAAATAAAACGATTTTGTTCAATTTCAATTTTATTATTTAATGATTTAATATTAAGAATTGGATAACCAGGATAATTAATCCAAGAATGAATAAAACTTGGTAAATCAATACTAATTGAATCATTTAAATAATTCCATAATTGGAAAGGTTTAAAACATGATTCTTTATTAATTTTAATAAATTCACCAATTTTTAAAATAAATTTATCATAATTAATTTGATTTGAATTAATTGAATCATCATATTGAAATAAACTTGCAATCATTCTTAATATGACCATACCTTTTTCATAAGCTTTTGTATCAAAAATTGAATTAGTTGAACTATTTAAATTAATAATTAAATGATTCATATAATGATTTAAACTTTGAATTGAATCATTATTATTATTATAAAAACAATCATCATCCATTAATTTTTCAATAAATTCAATTTGATATAATTCAAAATATTTAAAATCATCATCATCAATTTTTAATAAATAAAGAAAATAATCACCTAAAAAAGTTGCAAATGATTCATTTAACCATAACCATTTCCAATCATCAAAAGTAATCCAATTACCAATCCATTGATGAATCATTTCATGAGCAATCAATTGTCTTAATAGACGTTTAATTTCAAGATTATTTGAATTTTCATCACATAAAAGTTGTTGAGAAATTATATTAACCATCCCCCAATTTTCCATTGCCATATCACTTAAAAATGGTAAACCAATAAAATCAAGTTTTGATAAAGGATAATTAATACCAAATTTTGAATTCATTAAAGGTAATAATTGAGTCATTATATTTAAAGTATATTGACCTAATTTTGAATCACCTTTTGTAGTGAAAACTCTTAATTTAGTATTATTAATTGAATTTTCAATTAAATCTAAATCACCAATAATAAATCCAAATATTGAAGTTGAAATTTTAGGAGTTTCTTTAAAAATATATTTAGTATTATTTGTCATTGATATAATTTCTTCAAATTCAATATCTTCATTTGAAATTACTTTAAATTTTGATAATGTAATAATTTTCAATTTAATTGAACTTTTATTATATAATTCATCAATACATGGGAATATTAATCTACAACCATTTGGTTGACAATGAGTTGCAAGTATAAAGTTATTAGCATTCCCATTAATTGAATCACTATAATTAGTTTTAAATAATCCATAAGTTTTATCTTTAAAAGTTTTAATAGTATTAATTTGACCCATATATTCTAATTTTAATAATATATTTGATTCAAAAATTTCATCACTTGTAAATTTCACTTGTTGTTTAACTCTATCATAACTTATTTTCAATTGTTTATCTTCAATAAAAGCTTTTGTTATAATAAGTTTATTTGCATTTAAAATTAATTCAAATTTAGAATCTTGATTAACTTGTTTAGTTAATTCAATTTCTAAAAAACCTTTAAAATTTGGTTTTTGATAATCAATATCAAGAGTTAAATCATACCTGGTTGGTACATATGAATTGGTTAATGATAATGGTTTTGAAATACTAGAGGATTCTAATCCTGCCACTAAATCTTCTGACATCCTTGATTAGTTAATGTTGGTCCAGGTTCCATTTCCTATTAAAAAAATTTTTCAGTCAAGTCGAGTTGATCCGAGGGACACCCGTGCATCACATCCATTTGTTAATATGGTTGGGTCTTTTAAGAACCGGAACCAAAGTGAAAACCGGTTGCAAATATTAAATCTGCAACCACATTTCTGAATTAGATATTGAAGTCAAAGAATTGGTCTTTATAGTAATGAGGTTAGTGGAACCGGAGACGTGATCTCGCCGGCTAATCACGTTAGAAAATATCGAGGTAACTCCGATCACGATGTTAACCCAATGAGATCTTGTCCGATGTGAAAACCTCGTGCCATCGGATTGGAAGATAACAAACAGGGTAATGTGAATATCCCCTTCTTCTTACTCCCCTTGTCTCATGATTACACTAAAGGTCAATATAAGAATGCCTCTAGTACTCTGTGTTAGTTTAGTAATTAGTTTAGAGAATTACGGTTAACAATATATAAGTTTGTTTATATAAGATCAATATATGCATTATTTATAATTCTCTCCATTCCCGAAATTCTGAATAGATTCTATCTATCTAGTTGTTTTACTCTCTTCGTTTGTTAAACTACTTAGCATAGTATACTATATTCAACTTTATTTATTGCAGCTAAATTACTTTGGTGCGCACACGTATTAACCGCATTCTTTTCAATCCCACACAAAACACCCGTGCCACCGGCTGTTTAGCTCAATTGCTTAACTCCAGTAGATCAATATCGGATCTAACCATTATTTACATTCCGTATACTTAAAGTACTACATACTACCATACTACCATACTACCATACTACCATACTACCATACTACCATACTACCATACTACCATACTACATACTACCATAAGTAATTACCAAATAAGAAAAAACCTTTTACCATGAAAAATTCATTATGGTAACATATGAATTACGTACATTTACGATATAGTAACAGTCAACGAGGAAGGTGGTGACGTATCAGCCGTTCATTATAACTAGTAGGCAAGCATCACGTGACTTCTTTTTTTTTTCTTTTTTAGTTAAAAAAAGAATATTTCCTTAAATAAACGAAAAAAAAATAAAACGCCAAAATTTGACGCCATTTTTTAGTGCGTTTTTTTGATTCATTTTTGTTAGCTTTTTTTTGATTCATTTTTGTTAACTTCTTTTTTTTGATTGATTTGTGTTGATTTCTTTTTTCGGAAAGTGCGGCTGAGATGTAAAACGTATGATTTAATTGACGTGTGCACGGGTTTATGCTACCAATATAGCCTACTTTACTATTAAATACACAAACAAGGAGAATATCAATTACAGTACAATACAACACAGTACACAGGTAACAGAATAAATAAGAATAAGGAAATGACAACAGAACACCAGACAAAACACCAGACAAGACACCAATGACTGTAGACAACAGCACAGCACAGACAACAGCACAGCACCGACAACAGAACAGCACCGACAACAGTGGAATGACGAAAACACGGTACTACAGGGACAATGATATATAAAGAACGGATAAGATAAATAATAACCCGATATATAGAGATAACAGGAACCTTCTCTTTTGTAAAAAAGGGATTCAAGTCATTCATTTTTCTTTTTTTTTTTTATAAAAAAAATCATTTTCTTTTTTTTTTTTTTTCCTTTATTTGCTTCCCTTTCATTCTTTTGTTCCTTTCAATTGAATTAACTGTGCCCTTGATGAATTTTTCCCTTTTTCGATATTTGGAATAATTTATTACTTTACAACCAGATAACACGGTATGTTTTGAACTATTTTCATTTTTTCATTAAACACATTGACTTTAATCGATAATAAGTAATCGTCTAATATAAAAATATGTGTCAAAAATGATTCTTTGATTTTGTTACATTGATCATTGATCATTGATCATTGATTATTGATATTATCTTATTACATTTAAATATATTTAAGTATATTCAAGAATATATCATGATTTCATGTACATATACATATCTCTAATTGTAAATTTGCTTCTACATACATTTGTTGTCAAGTTGTATATCAATTACCCAGTGAATACTAGTAATTGTATATACGGTTCTTTGTTTTAATCTCTTTTTGTTATTATTCTGTTGTATTTCATTTGTGTAAGCTAATCATTGATTAATTGTTTAATGAAATAGAATTCGTTTTTGAGTGTGTTGTTGTTTTAGCCTTTCCATTTGTCCTGTTTTTTTTTTTTTTTTTTTTTTTTTTTTTTTTTTTTTTTTTTTTTTTTTTTTTTTTTTTTTTTTTTTTTATTGTATTTTGTGTTTGTATATTTGTATATGTATTTGTATGTTTGTATGTATATATTTGTATATTTGTATATTTGTATATTTGTATATTTGTATCAATCAATGTATCAATGTATGTGTGGTGGATTCTTGTTTATATTGGCCCAAACAAAAGAAAAAAAAAAAAAAAAATTTTTTTTTTTTATTTTGCATTTTCCCTTTTTCCTTGTTTTGTCAATCGGCTGTTCTACTATAAATATCAATTGATTTCCCTCTGTAATTGCCTTTAGTTGATTTAAATTTTTCTTTTCTCTTCTTCTTCTTAACTTTTATATATTACTTTTATATATATTACTTTTATATAACACATACAATCAACTATACAATGGGTATCAAAGATAAATTAAAGAGAACTTCTAAAATCTTTTCTTCTGATTCAAAAGAAAATTTAGCTAGTGAAACTCCAAAAGATGTTGAATCTAAAAAGGAAGAAGTTACTGAAGGTGCTAAAGATACTGAAGAATCTGCTGAAACTGATATTGAAACTGCTAGAAAAAATGCTGAAGATAAATTAGATTCAAAAGATGAATCTACTAAAGAACCAACTACTGAAGAACCAGCTGCTACTACTACTACTACTGATGAACCAGCTACTGAAGAACCAGCTAAAGAAACTTCTACTGAAGAACCAACTAAAGAAGCTTCAACTGAAGAACCAACTAAAGCTGAAGAACCAGCTACTGAAGAAGCAGCTAAAACTGAAGAACCAGCTACTGAAGAAGCAGCTAAAACTGAAGAACCATCTACTGAAGAAGCAGCTAAAACTGAAGAACCTTCTGAAGATGCTAAAGATGCTAAAGATGAAACTAAAGATGCTTCTGATAAAACTGATAAAGCTCCAAAGAAGAATGATTTATTTAAAAAATTATTAAATAAATTTAAAAAATCAAACTCTTCTACTCCTGCTGCTGCTAAATAATTCTTATTAATCAATTACTTTCCCTTTTAATTCGTCTTAATTATTCTCTCTTTAACCCTACTTTCTTTTTTTTTTAACTACTTCAACTAATCTTACCACTTCTTTTTTTATTCTTAATTTTTTGTCACTAATTTTTAATTTTAATATATTAATTGTTTAATAAATTTTTTTCATTTCATTCATTCATTCATTCATTCATTTCGTTCATTTCATTCTATTACGATGTAGTATAGTCACCTTTGACGATTTATCTTGTCGGCTACTACCAATATCTATTTTGTGTTTGTTCGTTTAGCCGTGTTTGTTTTGCTTTTGTTTTGCTATTGTTTTTCTTTTGTTTTCCATCGGTGAAGGTTTTTGTGTTTTGTAAATCTTTTGTGTACAGCCGTTGACTTCTTCGGTTGGCACATCCGTACATCAGTCCTACAGCATAACCTGTAAATTAAATTCAACCTGCAAATCAAATACAACCTGCAAATGCAAGAACACAACCTGCAATGTTTCATATGCGTTCCAATTGAGCACACCCGTACACCTTTTAGAGCTCTGACCGGAACTTTGTGAAGCCTCGGAATTATCACATTTTAACTTCTTTTTTATCTGTGGATTATAAGAAAAATGGTTAAAAAAAATTAATAATTATTAATTTGATTAGAAAAGGGTAAAAATACTTCAAATTTCTTCTACACCTTCTACTTCTTCTTCTTCTACTCTTGTTGTTCATCTTGTCTTGACCAGCTAGTTCATCTTGTCTTGACCAGCTAGTTCATCTTGTTCATCTTCACTTCGTTTGTTTTACCTTTCATATACTCAATCTATTCAATCCAATTTTTACCCTCGTGATTCTTTTTTATCATTACGACGTGTATCATCCATTTACCCGCTCTGCTACATTCTATTTCTTTTCTTTCTTTAGATTATAAAATTATAGAATAAAGTATAGACTGATTCTTCATTTAGCCCCTTGGTTTAATTTCATTAATTGATTTGTTATATCAAATTCCTCATTTAACCGCCGTCCTCACCGTTTCTATTTCTTTTCTTTTCTTTTCTTTTTAGCCGCTTTATCTTCGTTTCTCAGTTGGTTTAAATTCTTACTTCTTTTTATCGTGGGTGTACGGATCTTTGATTTTGTTCATCCTCTTCCATTACGCAACTTATCAGCAGTCTCCACTTTACTGCTTGTGACTATTAAATTCATTTATCGTCATTAACAACAATTCCATACCTTTTCATTCCATAAGTTGACCTCGTTTTCAATTCTTGGTTTTAATCTTAACTTTATTCCAATCTTAACTTTATTCCAATCTTAACTTATTTTAAGTTTATTCCAATCGGGGTTGGCCTTGAGATTGTTTGTCTCTGTTGTAAATCATTCTTTCTTTTTTTTTTTGGTGGTTAATTTTCTTTTTTTTTTTTTTGTTGTTTCAACCGGCAAACAATTTCTCATCAACCAGCAAACCTAGCAAGTTAGATTTTCCGCAACTAAGTGACCTAATCAACTTTGAAAAATTATCAAATTTATTTTTATTTTTTGGCAAAACCTGTCTTATTTTACCCTTGGTTTGCTAAGTTGATTATCAAGTCAATTCTCCTTATATCCAACACTATTCTTTCTTAACAAGAAACGAATAAAGAACCAAAAAAAAGAAAAAAAAAGAAACAAAAAAAGGCTACTCAAAGAAGGTGTGTGTGTCTATTACATCTCTCACCATTACAAATTTTCTTTTTTTTTTTTTTATTTGAATTTCTGCTTTGTCAATCAGTCGTGATTTCTTTTTTTTTTTTTTTTCTTCCCTTCCTCTCACTCATTTTCTTCGTGCTTTCCTTTTTTTTTTTTTTTTTTTTTTTTTTAACATAACTCAACGCTTAATCTTTCATCAACAACTTTAACGGTTTCCAAATCATTTAACTCGTCATCTACCAACTAATCCATCAAACTCCTATTGATTTGAAGTCATTCTAACTATATACATTTTCATTCCATTTCATCCCAAATACTTATTACATCGTCAAATCATCTTTTGGATTCACCCTATTTCTTCTCTTTTTTTTTTTTTTTTTTTTGATTTTTTGATTCTTTAATTTTTTTTTGATTCTTGTTCATCTCTGATTTCTCTCAATTAACCCATATATATCATGGACTTAAGAGTTGGTAAAAAATACCGCATTGGCCGTAAAATTGGTTCAGGTTCATTTGGTGATATCTACTTGGGTACTAATATCATTTCTGGTGAAGAAGTTGCCATAAAATTAGAAAATACTAAAGCAAAACATCCTCAATTAGAATATGAAGCAAAAGTTTATAAAGCATTAAGTGGTGGTGTCGGTATACCTTTTGTAAGATGGTATGGTACCGAATGTGATTATAATGCAATGGTTATTGATTTATTAGGTCCTTCATTAGAAGATTTATTCAATTATTGTAATCGAAAATTCACTTATAAAACAGTTTTACTTTTGGCTGATCAATTGATTTGTCGAATTGAATATATTCATGCTAGATGTTTTCTTCATAGAGATATTAAACCAGATAATTTCTTAATGGGTATTGGTAGAAGAGGCTCCCAAGTTAATGTAATTGATTTTGGTTTAGCTAAAAAATATAGAGATCCAAGAACTCATTTCCATATTCCTTACAGAGAAAATAAAAATTTAACTGGTACTGCTAGATATGCTTCAGTTAATACTCATTTAGGTATTGAACAAGCAAGAAGAGATGATTTAGAAAGTTTGGGTTATGTTTTAATTTATTTCTGTAGAGGTTCTTTACCTTGGCAAGGTTTAAAAGCTGCTACTAAAAGACAAAAATATGATAGAATTATGGAAAAAAAGATGACTACTCCAAATGATATGTTAACAAAAGGTTTACCAAAAGAATTTTTAACTTATATGAATTATGTTAAAAATTTAAGATTTGATGATAAACCAGATTATCCATACTTAAGAAAACTTTTCAGAGATTTATTTAGAAATGAAAAATATAGATATGATTATGTGTTTGATTGGACCTTATATAAATTCCAACAAGAAAGACAAAGAGATCAACAATTGAAAATTTCCGATAATAATAATCAACAAGAAAATCAAGATCAACAACAACAACAACAACAAGTTCCTCAACAAAGCTCTCAACAACAAGTTCCTCAACAACATCAACAAGAACAAGATTCGGGACTTGGCCAACAAGATGATAAACCTGGTGTTTACTACGGTGGTGTAAATCAAAATCAAGGTCCACCTCATCAATCCCAACAGATTTCAAACCAACAACAATCTAATGTTCCTCAACCATTAAGTAAAGATGAAGCTGGCGTCTATAATGAAGCTGTTTATAAAAGAGTGGGTGCAAGTACACAGAATGCCCCTCATGCTCCAGGATTCCGTCGTGCTAAACAACCATCTGGTAATGAAAATTCTGCTAATCCTGCCTGGCTCTAAAATTAGAAAAAAAATTTCATCAGCATTTCATACCCCGTCATTAATAGAGTGCTTCTAATTGGCAAACCTTCGAGATTATTTTTCAATCAGCTTCTGCTCATGATTGAATTCAATATTTAGACTAATCTCATGTGTCTAACTAGGTGTTCCTTAGTCTCCCGGTATACTGTCAAAAATGGTCAAAACCGTGGTTTAATCTAGGTCTCGCATTCATCATAAGGCTTATATAAGTTCTTTATTTTTCGATTAGAGCTATCCTAACATATATATTACTTTTAATGCCCTTTCTATTATATACTTTTCGTTATCATCCTCGATCTTTTATATTTTATTACTTTAATATTACTTTCATCCATTTTGAGTTTAATTTTCCTTTTTTTTTTTTTCTCTTTCTTCAAAAGGATGTTGATAGCATAGTAGACTGACTGTCGATGTTAAAGAGTTGGTCAAGCCTTTTTGAAAAAAGTTTTTTTTTTTTTTGTTTCGTCTTTTCTACGAATTCATCGTTTACTGATTGCATTTATTTAGTCAACTATAAAATTGAATTAAAGACTAATCCTTTTTTTCCAATCCATTTTCAAAAACGGCACCCAAAAAGTCAAAAATGTGTTTATCCTTGTTACTTTGGGTTTCATTACCCTTGAAAGTATCAATGAAGTTGAAAAACCCATGGAAAGTATTTTCTTTTGTTTCTTCTCCATAAATTTTATCATAAATAAATTTCATTTTAAATTCATTCATTTCTTTTTCGTATTTCGTAAATTCGATGGGTTTATAACCATGTTTTTCTAAAATAGCATTATAACCTTCATAAACAGGATTCTCCAATAATAAACCTAAAGCAGGAGCTTTTGGAATATTGATTTTGGTTGGACCAAAACAATCAACAATCCTTTGAATTGGACAACCAGTTCTAACAATAAGACAAGCCATTGAAATCATTTTTCTAATTTGATGTAACATAAATGATTGTCCATGGATTTTAATTGAAACCCATTCAGTACCTTCAATGGTGAAAGGTTCAGAAACACTTGTGTCCTTCATAAATCTTTTGGCTGAAGCATCTTTATAATGCTTTCCTAATGTGAAATTATGAAAATTATTAGTACCTTCGTATTGTTTCATTGCTTGTCTAAAAAGATCAAGACGTTCTTTTGAAATACGATATGATCTCCTACATTTATTTTCAGTATCCTTAATGAGTCTCATTTGTTTTCCTAATTCTGTTAATTCTCCATTTTCATTAACAATTGGATTTATTTGAACATTTTCAACTTCTGCATCTTCATTACCGTTAGCATTTGATGCATTTGATGTATCATTAACCTTAGATTGAATCTTGATAATTTCTTCTTCAGTAATGTTACCTTCCTTCATTATGGTTTGTAAGGTTTCATCCCACCATTTATTACCTTCTTCATCATCACGACTAACACCTGGATGAGCTTTCTTATTTTCAGAAATAAAATTAGCTAAAATACTATTTGGTTTTGCTGGTAATAATGAATAAGTTGGTAATAAATATTCATAAATTCTTGATGAACACATTTTACGACAATCAAATGATTTGTTAGTTCTTTCAATACCCCAGACTCTGATTTGACTTGGTAAGTTTGCATTGATTTTTTCCAAAATATCTTCATCTTCAATAATTAACTTACAAGATATAACATTACCAGCAGCATGAACTCCTTTATCAGTTCTTGCTGCTCTCATGAAACCATTCTTTTTTAAATCAAGAGAATTTTCTGGAGAAACAGCACCGGCTTTTATAAATGCTTGGAAAATATCATTTTCAATGGTTTTAACATCTGGATTATTTTGAATTTGCATACCATTGTAACCGGTCCCACAATATCCAATCATACAAGCGACCTTCTTCTTTGGTCTTCTTTCAGATTTAGGTACTGGATTACCATTTTCATCTAATCTTGGAGTCCATTCACTTTAAAATGTCAAGTTAGTAAATAAGTCTTCTAATCGAGAACAATCAATTAGTCGAAAACTATTATATTTCGAATCATTGAAGTAGAATTGAAACGTACCTACGTAGGCTTATCATCTCTGTCCCTCTTGAACTTTTTAACGTCTGGTTCGTCTTGCAGATTGTCCTCTGAAACTCTAGAAGTTTTGGCTGGTACAACCTTTTCTGTTTTATCATTCGAAACATCGTTAATTTCTGGTGACCCCATCCTCTTTCAAATTAGTTATCGATTTTTCCAATAGTACAATTTTTTTCTGACGTTCAAAGGTTAAGTTATACTTTGGCTATTTTTTTTTTTTTATGATTTTTTGTCTCATCGCACTCTGCGCATACAATTTTTTTTTTTTTTTCATTTGTATGAGAGATGATTTCGACTGAAAAATTATAGAAAAAAAAAGCTAGTATATACCAAATTCTAATCATCTGCTTCCAATATACGTATACAAGATGAGATCTTTGACCGAAGAAGAGACTAAAGTTGTTTTTGAGAAGCTAGCCAACTATGTTGGTAGAAACATCAGTTTTCTTATCGATAACCCAACCAATCCACATGTTTTTAGACTACAAAAGGATCGTGTTTATTACGTCTCTGAACAAATAGCAAGATATGCTACTTCTGTTGCAAGACAAAACTTAATGTCTGTTGGTACTTGTTTTGGTAAATTTACTAAGACTGGTAAGTTCAGATTACATATCACTGCATTACCATACTTGTCACAATACGCTAAATTCAAGGTTTGGATTAAAACTAATGGTGAAATGCCATTTTTATACGGTAATCATGTTTTAAAAGCTCATGTTGGTAGAATGTCCGACGATATACCTGAACATGCCGGGGTTATTGTTTACTCAATGCATGATGTTCCATTGGGTTTCGGTGTTAGTGCTAAATCAACCAATGAAGCTAAAAACTTACAGCCTACCGGTATCGTAGCATTCAGACAAGGTGATATTGGTGAATACTTAAGAGAAGAAGATACCTTATTTACTTAGATTTGTTCGATTTCAGATTCTGTCAGGATGATTTTTCTAAATGTATGAGTACCCGATCATGCTCTTATTTAGTTATCCAACTTGTCACGATTGTTTGGCTTTATTTCTTTCTGTTCTACCTATTTTCATTTCCCATTTCTTTCAGGTTGTTCCTTTCAGGTTCTTTTCTTCTTGAAGATATTAAATTACAATCTGATCTTTATATGTATTTTTAGTTTACAATAATTCAATAGATAATGAATAAAAAAGTAATACTTGCGTGTAATTTTAAAAAAAACTTTCTATTTACAAAGATTCAAAAATAATATAAACATATACAAGGTTAAGCTAATCTAATATGATAATTTAACGTCTTGGATAATATAACCTGGTCTACCACTAGAAACTGCAAAAGCATTACGAACAATTCTATCAAATTCAGCTTCACGATCAATTTTTGGTGCAACATGGTTTCTCATATCGGTTCTTTCTTGAATAATTTCTTGAGCACTCTTAAGTTTATCGTTAGTTGGGTATGGTCTAATTTGTAAAGCGCCAGCTTTATCATAGAATTCCAACAAATTTCTGGTTTCATCTTGGGTAAATTCTGCAACTTGATGAGTTTTAACACCATTGTTAGCTAAAAAGGCATTTGCAATTCTGATATCACAATCTTTAGATTTCCAGTAAGGATCGTGTTGAATTAAACCTAAACCAACCGGTAAAGTTTTTGTTTCTGCAGATCCAGAAGATTCTGCTAACAAAATACCACCTTTAGCAAAACTGAGTTCACCGCTAATTACTTGAGTAATGAAATGACCAATTTCAAATTCGTTCAAATGGATTGGATTAAAATTAGGATGGAAATATCTTGTCAAGGTTCTACTTGTTAATGCATTAATGTTATCAATTGAAATTAAAACCGGAAATTTTGATGAATGATGTATTAATTCTTCAATGAAAAACTGGAATGAGTTTAATGAAGCTGGTTTACCAAAGTTAAAATCTTTTGATATATAATCATAAACAGTATCCTGATCTTTCTTTAAGTGAAATTCCTTCTTTTTTGTAACAAATTTTGCATCCCTAGATAATGGCATCTTCTTGAAAACTTCAGCATTTGCTTCACGTAATTTCATAATCCATCTCTTGGTAAACATTGTTTGTTGATATTTTTCTAATCTTTTATTATATATATAATCACTAGTACCATTAACAATATTTTCAGGATCTGGAATGTATAGAAGAACTGCATCGTTATTGTATTTGGATAAAGTCAAAGCATTAGCTTGAGCAAGTAATGTTGATTTTCCTGAAAACCTTTCACCTAGTAAACAAAGTCTATTGTCTTTTGAAGACTTATCCAAGTTGTTTATAAAATTATCACGAATTTTAATAGTACTTTCACTAATCAATGAAATAGGATTACTAAAAATTTCATGATGTTGATATCTTTTGAATGCCTTAAGAGTATTAAGAGCATTTTCGGCTTTTGATTCGTATTTAAAAACTTGAGTTGGTGGACTTGTAAAAGATAAATTATCAACTGCCGCAGTTTGAAGATCAACTGCTAATTTTTGGAAATTTAAAGAGCGAACTGCATCCCTAAATGGTAAATGGGTCATACCACCAAGCTTCTTCTTTGGTTCTGCTGGTTTGGCATTAGAAGTTTTCTTTTGATTCTTAAAGTATAAAGTTGTAGAACTTGAAATCGATCTGCTAGAAGCATAAATTTTAGCACTAGCAGCCATAGAAGACTGCGAGTGATTGGATATTCTTCTCAACATTTCAAGAAGCTTTGACACTAGGGAATAAGTTTATAATGTCAACCTTTCAGGGCTAAATATACTTATATTCACTATCCAAAATTCAGTTTCTAATTCAATTGATATTTCTCCCAAAATCTAATTTACCGTTCCTACTCGAAATTTTTCATTTTTCTCGCCAGTGGGACACGACTAAAAGCTTGAAAAAAAAAAAAAAAAAAAAGTTGTTTTGGGCATCTCTCAATAAAAATCATTTACTACACAAAGTATTTGGACTTTTGGAAAATTTTCAGGCCTTTTGTATTTTTAAAGAAACCCAAATATATGAAAATTTTGCTAGCATATAAATAGAAGTGTTCCCACTTTTTATATCCTCGAGTTTGGTTTTTGAAAAAACTTTTTCTTCTTCTTTTTTACTTCATCTGTAATTACAATAGATCAATGCATGCCCTACTACGTGTTGGTATTGGAGTGGGTAAAGCAACTGGAATATCCAGTTGCTTAGCATTAATGCCGAGGCCATTGGCTGGTTTCGTTAGGTTTAAAGGGTTCAAAGCTAATACCAGGACGAAGAAAAAGATAAAAAAGGTTTTGAAAGAAAAAGAGCCAAAAGTATTTGGTTTGGGAAGTTTCTCGAATTTGAAAAAACCATCTGAAGAAATGGTTAACAGTTCAAGAGATCAAATCAAGGCTGTTGAATCTTTTGATGAGCTTAAAGTTTTCCCAACCGTTAGAGTTTCCATGATTAAAGAAATTAAAAAATCTTATAATTTAAAGAATACTTATATTAAAGGTAAGGAGGAGCTTGAAATCAAACCATCTCCAGTTCAAATTGCTAGTATTAAGAAAATCAATAGACCAAGGGATAAAGTTCCAATGAAACACAATAAACCAAAGGTGAATACGAATGGTGGTGATATTTTCAATGAATTGATGAAGGAGAACAATAATAAAAAGTTGAAAATTTTTACGATTGCTGCTGAAACTGGTTCTGGTAAAACTTGGGCATATTTAGCAAGTGTTTTAAGTAAATTGAAAGAAGATGATTTGACCATGTTTACCGAATCGCCTCGAGTTTATTCAAAAACTAGGGATAGTCCGATTATTAGATCAGTCATATTATTACCAACTCATGAATTGGTCGAACAAGTTTATGAAACTCTTGAAGCAGCTAACAAAATGAAGTACGATCTAGCAAGTGAAGTTTCTGAAACTTTTGTTAGAAATAATTCAGAATTTTTTAAATTACCTGAAAATAAAGAAGATTTAAGCTTGAATATATTTAAATGGGGTTCTGGTGATCCTCAAAATAAATTGAAAAGTCGCTTAGATAAAAGAGGTCGTATTGATGTTCTAGTTACAACACCTGCTAAGATCAATACTTTAAAGAATCCTTCTGCTGATGTGGCGTTGAGTAGAGCTTTTAAACTGGTTAATTATTGTGTTGTTGATGAGGCTGATACCTTAATGGATCAATCATGGAGTCAAGATACTCTTGATGTTTTAGGTAGGTTTAAAGTCTGTCGAGATTTAATTTTCTGTTCGGCAACAATCCCAGAAGAGTTTGATAAAACAATCAAAGGTTTATTTGGACAATTAGCCTATTTTGTACCAATTATTACTCCTAGTTTACATAAAATTCCAAAGCAAATCATTGTCAAAGTATTAGATTCTAATTTATCTCCATTTAATGGATCAAAAACCAGATGTCTTGCTCAAGCATTATATGCCATACATAACGATGGTTCAGAAGCTGGGTATGTTAAACGTATTGTTATATTCGTTAATCAAAAAAAAACTGTTCACTCCTTAGTCGAAACGCTTATTGATAAGTACGGACATAGGCCAGCAGATATTGTTGGAGTCACTGGTGAAGATTCTCCAGAAGAGAGGTTAGCACAGATTAAACCATTTATTGAGCCGGCTCAATTACTTGAAGAAGATCTCGATGGCAGCAAAATTAAGGTTTTAGTAACGACTGATTTAATGGCAAGAGGAATTAATTTCAATGGGGTTAAAAATATCATTTTAATGGAAATTCCAAACAGTTCACTAGATTTAGTTCACCGAATTGGTAGAACTGGTAGAATGAGACAAAGTGGAAGAGTTTTCATTATAATTGATGGTAAAAAAACTTGGATAAAAGGTTTACCAAGAGCAATTAAAAATAATATGGTAATTGCATAAAAGGTATGTTTGATAGCTCGTGGAATTTGAATTCAAGCTTGTTCATTACAATTCATATGATGATTCAAAAAAGAATTATTTAGACGTTAGACTTCCTAATTTCATTGAGGAAAGTTCTTAAGATAGCTGATTGAATTGTAATTGTCTTTTTTATTCAACTTACTTCGAAATTTAATACTAACATTGATAGTTTAATATTAAACTATAAATTTATTTATGATGAAACGAAATCAAAGGTATGTTCATTTCTTCAAAGAAAAAAAAGATAAAGAAAGATTGATGAGTAATGAATCTTATGATGAACAATTTGGATATTAGAACGCTTGACTTCCGATTAACAACTGAGGAAAGTGTCTCAATTTAAAATTATATCTGATGATTCTTACTATAGTGAAATCTTTGTTTTTGATATTTTCTACAGAATTTCCAATTTTAATTTTCAAAATACTAACTTTTAACTTAGGTAATCTTGCTACTTGTACATAGTCTTGATGTAATATAACATGTAATATAGCCTTAAATTAAAATTGTAGCTTCCTGCCATTATTGCTCGGTGAAAAATTCAGTGGACGACCGAAGAGAAAAAAAAAAAAAAAAAAAAACCAAAGATGGCAATCGTATTCTCTTCAACTATGAAGATAACTTATTTTTCTTTGGAATCAGATGAATTTGAATAGAATATTCAAATCAATAAATCGAATTCCAATCAACAAACAGATCATAAAGTTCAATTCATCTAGTAGTCGAGAGAAAAAGTCAATATATTATAAGATGTCTCATGATAAATTTAGTGATTTGAATCAACAGCAAAATCGAATGTATTTCGGTACTGAAGTAATTAATCGAGTATCATTTTTAAGAGAAGATAGTGAATTTATTAGTAATGCTGTAAGCCATCCACTGACAAGATTTGTATTCTTCCATGATACCAATCCGTTAGTTCATAGAGCTGGTAAGAATAAATTGATTGTTTTAACCAATGGTAATGATCAATTAGAAGCAGAAGAAGGAGATGGGTTCAAAATTGGATTGAAAAAAAATGAGGAATGGAATCAAATAGTGGAAACATGGAAAAATGATAATAAAGAACAAAGTCCTGAATTGAGAGATGATAATAAGCCAACATTTTTATTTTTAGGAATAAAGGATGAAAGTGTTGGATTAAATTTATCTAAAGTTAAAGCTGCAGATATTGAAAAAGAGGATAATCAACATGAAATTAATGAACATTATTTAGATCATCAAGGTAGATATCAAGGAATTCCATATTTTGCAGTTGATTTAAGTCAATCACCCAAATTAGTTGAATTAATTAAAAAATTTATTGTTAATGAACATGCTGAAAAAATTAATGAATCTGATTTATTTTTCAGTATTTCGAGAAAGCATTATTTTGGATTTAGTGATATTGAGGCTACATTATATTCGCATGGTAAAATGTTTTTAGATTGGTTAGGTCGTAATAGATTTTGTCCAGGATGTGGTAGTAAAGTAATACCAATTCATGCTGGTGGTAAATTACATTGTACTAATAATAAAAGTGAATCTAAAGTTGCAATTAAAGATGAAGAAGAGGAAGGAAATCATCGTGAATATGAAAAAATAATTTATGATTGTCCGGTTAAGAATAAGAGAGTTTCAAATGTATCATTTCCTCGTACAGATGCAGTGGTTATCACTGCAATTACTAATCGGGATAATAGTAAAATCCTCTTATCGTTACTGAAGAGACATGCTCCAAGTAATATTTATGCTTGTACTGCTGGATTCCTTGAACCAAGTGAAACCGTTGAGGTTGCTACCAAAAGAGAAATTTGGGAAGAAACCGGCGTTGTATGTCTGGATATTAAAATCGTCATGACTCAACCTTGGCCATTCCCAGCCAATTTAATGATTGGTTGTCTTGCAACCGTTGATTTCAATGGTATAAATGAACAAATCTACTTGGGCCACGATAGAGAATTGGCCGATGCCAAATGGTTTGATACCGAATTCATTAGATCCTTAATCTATGATGACCCTGGTACTGAAGGAAATCCAGAAGGTATCACCTTACCCAGTTCCGAAAGTATTGCTTATCTGTTAATCAAATCGGTTGTAGACCAAAGTAAGAGTAACAGTAAGTTTTGAGTTGCACAAATAAAATTGCACTCCCTCCGTACATCCGTTGCTACGCTAAAAATGGAAAGGGGGCCAAAATGCCAAAAAAAAAAGAATTGCAAAAATTGCAGCCACTTTAAACTGCCAATAGCCTCGTATTCAGTACAAACTATAAATATACAACTACATATATATACATATATATTTATACATATCCCTATTCAGGTTGTATTCCATTCCATTGCATTCCTTGTTCTATGCGGTGACCATGTCATAACTCGGATAAAGTGGAGATATCCCGATTCCCTTTACGAGGGGTGCGTGCCGTCTCGTTTGACATGTGGATGTCTCCTGACAGCACGAGTGTGTCATTCCATCACCTGTTCTAACCGGAAGTCTCCGAAAATTGCTGCTGCGCGCACACCCCCCTCAAAAATTCAAAACTCCCAGCAAAAAAAAAAAAAAAAATTTTTTTTGTAGGCAAACGCTAACAAAACAAAAAAAAAAAGAAAAAAAAAAAAGAAAAAAAGAAAACCCTCGATGAGCATAGTGAATCATAATTAGCAAAAACCTAATTCCAGTTAACAGAGTTATTGACTAAACTTGCCTAAATAATTGAATTTTACATGAATAGCTCACGAATTCAACTTTCCTAAATAGACATAGTATAGGCAAAGAAACTTAATTATTCTTTTCTTTTTTCTTCTTATTATTTTTGGACCTTTTCACAACACGGTAAAAGAAAGGTGTGGTTACTTAATTAGTACGAAATGACATTTTCCAATAAAAAGAAATAATACAATTATGTAAGTATAAATATATTAAAGAGTCCACATGGATCCACACGGGGGCATTGAAAAATTTGAACGTGGTTCTTTTATTGCTGTTAAGTTTAATATACCAAAGTTACGTCAAATGATTCAATTAGTACTGCCGTCTATCGACTACTAGTCTTGATTCCTTACATTTATATATATTTAACATAAAACATTAAAAGATTTTAGATAAAATCTTCGTTTTAGATTTTTGTTTTTCCTGATTTTTCATTTCGAATACTTTTTCATTTCCTTTTTTTTCCTCCCTTTTTTTATTTTTTTGCAGCATGTCACTAGCAGAATACGAAGCCGAAGCGGTCATTGTTGGCCATCGTGGGTTCAAGGCCAATTATACTGAGAATACCATTCATGGTTTTAATAAATGTTTTGGTCTGGGTGCAACTTCAATTGAAACCGATGTTTGGTTAACCAAAGATGAAGTTGTTATAATATCCCATGATATTTCAACCAAACGTATCTTTTGTGATAAAGATGGTAATCCAACCGATTATAATATTTTAGAAACTAATTATCATGATACTTTAGAAAATTTACAAACCATTGAACTGGGTGAAAAATTATCAACTTTTAAAGATGTTTTACATTGGTTTTATAATTATGTTAAACAAAATAATTCAAATTCTCATAAATTAATGTTGGATATTAAACGTTTTAATCCAACAAAATTAATCAAATATTTGATTAAAGATTTATTAAGTGTTCATAATGATTTAGGTTGGTGGTTACATCGTATTCAATTTGGTATTTGGGATTTAAGTTTTATTAAATACTTGAATCAAAATGAAGATTTTCAATCTTTATTTAAAGATTTAAAAAATCCTTTTGGTTATACACAATTTGAAATTCTTCATATAAGTTTTAATTGGAGAGATTCTTTACATTATTTACGTTATAATGCTTATTTGGATGAAAAGAATAAAGATGATGATTCAAATTCAAAAAGTGTTATCTTTAAAGTTACTGGGGTTTCATTACTTTATTTACTGACTTGGTCAATTCAATTCTTAACCGTTTTCATTCCTTTATTAAAATATCAAAACTTGGCCCTTTATTCTTGGACTATAAATAATTTTCAACAATTTGATTATTTATTAGCCCTTGGTCGTATCTCCAATTTAAGAGAATTCGGAATCGTTACTGATCATCCAGACTTGATGGTTGATCATATGAATGGTCAAACTTCTTTGGGTAAATCTATTTCAAATAATAGCTCAAGTGATGATGAATTGGCTACTGAATTAACTAGATTAACTACTTCCCATGAATCTTGGGTTGAAAAACAAACAGTTCATTTAACCTGGGAACAAAAATTGGCCCATTTCATGTTTATCATTTTCCAAAGAATGTCCCAATCTAAAACTTTGACCGATGAAGAATTACAATTCGATAGTCTTGTTGACGAAAATAAAATTCGCCCAGTCACTGTCAATAAAGTCTTTAGTTGGGTTTTTGCAACTTGTCAAAAATTTGGTATCTTCTAATCGGAAACCTCCGTTCATTTTTTGTTTCTTTTTCTTTCTTCTTTTTTCTTCTCTTTTTCCGAATTTATATGCAGTCGTCTTTTTTCCCTTTTCATTCCAGGTGAACATCCGTACACCTGTTTTTTTTTTTTTATTTCTCTCTTTCCCATACTCAGATTCCTTTTCAAAAATATATAGGCTCATCTAATCATATAAAACTATAACTTTACTTATTCTTGTAAGCATGTTCAGTTCTTTACTACCCAAACCAAAACATACCACGTTCGATGAAAAGCTACGAATCAGGTGGGATTCGAAACCAACCTCACAGCAAGTTATACTACCTGACCAATTAACATCGTCTTCCACCACAATTACAAAACACCCATTATCATCAAAAGGAAATACATTATCAGATATCAAATTAAATGATGATGGTAGTGTAAACTATTCTCAGACCGTGATGTCAGTGAGTGCACCTAATCAAAAGTTTCAAACGTCTTATGAAGATACGATCCCACTTAAAGTAAAATATCCAAATTTAAAACATCATTTCCCTCGTTATGATTTAACTAATGCACCTGATGATTCATTATTAACGACTTTAGAAGATACCAAATCCACCATTAATAATCTTATTCAAAAACTTAACGGTAATGACCCTAATTCTAACCAAAACGAAACGTCTTTCATAAATTATAAACCTTCCTCGGTAATTTCTAATCAAGATAATTCTAAAGTCATTCAAATCAAAAATTATAAAGAAGATCCAATGTTACCTCCGAAGTTCAAATTAAGAAAAAATAGACATAGAGATCCTTCACCACCTCCTCCAATCTTGAAAAATGACTCAAACCTTCCAAAATTAACTAAAGAAGATCGTGCTAAATGGAATATACCTTCAGCTATTTCAAACTGGAAGAATAATTTGGGTTATACAATTGATTTAAATAAACGTGTAATGGCCGCTAATGGTGGACAGGATCCTTCAGAGATTTCACCAGATTTTAATTTGGAAAAATTCGGTGAATTGTCTTCAGCTTTGGAAAATGCTGATAAATTGGCCAGAGATGAAATTAAATTAAGAAATGAATTACTAAGAGAACAATCCTTAAAAAATCAACAAGAAAAGGACCAATTATTGAAAAACTTGGCCGAAAAAACTAGGATGGAAAGGGGCCGTTCAAATAAAAGAAATTTCAATGATTCTTATGATTCTACTAATGCTAAAAAAAGTCGACATTAATTATTACAGTTTGTTATATATATACAAATGTATAAACAAGTATAATACAAAATTATTTTTTACCTTTCTTGGGTTTACCCTTTAATTTACGATCTCCTCCTTCGTATAATGACTTATCAAATTGATCAACTGCACTAGAATTAACCCATTCGAGAACTCTTGATAATTCTCTTTCTTCTTTCTTCTCTCTCAATTCTTCTTGTAATTTTTCCAGTAACTCATTCAATTCTTCAATGGTCCCCGCTGATATAGTTTCCTCAACACTTAAAGTCTTTTGACGCTTGCGAGGTCCTGGATTACTTCTCAAGTTTCTTTTCCTTGATATATTATCATCTTCACTATAGTCTTCTTCACCTTCTTCACCTTGATTTTGTAATTTATCAAGTTTGACACTAATTTGATTTAATTGTTCTTCAAGTTTCAACTCAACGTCAGGAACTCTGTCAATCCAAAGTGCTTTCCTTCTGGCCTCCATACTAAATACTATAGCATCCTTGACTGCAGCAAGCTCTTTACGCAATTGCGATTCTCTTTTACCCCAGGGATTTAACCACTGTACCAACTTATTCAATTGATCCGGTTGATCATAATATCTCCAATACTTACCGTTGAATGTAGGATCATCTTGTTCTTCAATCAATTTACGTTGCATTATTTTTAAAGATGATACTGGTAATGATTCATTCAATGACCCTAGGTTTCCGATGATTGTATTAGAGTAGTTTTCCTGTTGAATAATTGGAGCTAAACTGTCATCTTCAAGTTTAACTGCACTTTCCTTCTTAATTTCACCTTTTGATGAATCAACTATTGAATCTTCTTTATACTCAACAGAATATAATTTTTTAGTTATTTCCTTATATGAATTTGATAAATTCTTGAAATTCATTCTTTTCAATGGTGGCTTGCCATCCTTTAAGTCAATAAACTTTGACTCATCAATTGCTGTCTCACCGCTCTCGGTTGTTTCCGTTTTGAGCGTTTCCTCTTCGGCAGTAGTTTCAATGGAATCTTCTTTATACTCCTGCCTTAATTCTTGAACTTCTTCATCGAATTTTAGAGCTTCCTCGTAAGAAGAGTCAAGATTCACCTGAAGATCTTTTTCGCTTGGACCTTGAATCCAAAGCCTTCCCATTAAATAGGTTTCTTCTAAAACCTCATCATTATCATCGTCATCATTATCTTCATCGTTGGATTTTCTTGGCTTTTCATTTTCTTCATCATCATTCTCGTCTCCGTTTGAACTGGCATGCAAATTTGGTAACCCGTTATTTTCGAACCACCAATATCTATTGAATAAACGATCTTTACCCAACAATTTAACTCTTTGACAATCAATTTCAGTCAACTTCAGTTCAATTTCACGTTTTGATTTTCTCAATTCTTGAATTTGAACTAAGCAATCCTTTCGATTATTCCAGAGTTCCTTGAAAGATGGATCCCTCTCGGATAATGATTTTTCCTCGGGGATCATCTCAAAAGCATTAAAGTTAAGTCTTGGTTTCTTTTTTGGATCATAAGGAGCATAATTTTCATTAGTGAGAGGGTCGATGGTTGGCAAACCATTTGTAATGATATCATTTGAAAGTTTCTCGTGAATTTGTTGATGAAATTTCTGAGCAGAATCCAAATTGGTTTTATAATCCCTAATGTTATCTAGCCTGTTTCTTCTCAAACTTGTTGACAGATCTAAGCATTCATCTATATAGTTTCGTACGTGATCTCCTGAAGCCAACAAACTAGTTAATATATTCAAAAATTTCAATTTGTACTCAATGTCAAGACCTGAATAAAAATTATTCAAAACATTGGTTGGAGTCGGAGAGTCACTCTTTGGAGCCAATGTTCGGTAAACCTTATCGATGATTGGTTTATAGTGTGGGACGTATTCGACTAAAGATAGAACACCTAAAGCAATACACTGCCAATTACCATCTTTAAAATTTCTTCTACGTAATCTTTCATGCCAAGGTGTACCACGATGGTTCATGACAATATAAGCATTATGTTCTCGTTCCTCATCTTTATCGTTCTCATTATTGGATTCGGAGTCAGAATCAACAACTTCTATATTATCATCTTGATCCTCTTCTTCATTGTCATCCTCATCATCCTCTTCGTTGTCATCTGCATCATTATCGGATTCATTGTCTTTAGATTTTTGATCTTTCTTATTTGACTGTTTCTTTTTCGATTTCGGTTTAGATTCATTATCAGAATTAGATTCATTGCTTGAATCAGCCTCGTCGTCACTTTTCAAAGTTTTATCTTCATGTTCACTATCAGAACCATGAACGTCTTGATCTTCATCATCTTCTTCATCATTCTCATTGTCTTCTTTTTTATTAGAAATGGGAGGATTTATGAAAGAATCTTCTGGGGGTAAATCAATTTCCAAGCCAAAAATTTCATCATCATCATCATCAATCTTATCCTTTGCGGTGGGTATCTTGTTTGACACTATGCCACCTAATACAGCGCACCATATTTCGTCTAGTAATTCACAACGACCAATTTCATCGAATTGATCATGATTCCAACCCATTGCATAAATGAAATCATCAAATGTAAAAGTGTCTAATTTTAAGACTGAATGATAGATATTTAAAAAAGTCCACGATTCTAAAGCTTCTTGAAGTGCTGGTAGACTTGATTTTGAACTTATAAGACGTTTAATTTCAGATTTAATTTGATCTATATTTTGTTTCAATTCTTCATTATCATCAGTTTCATTAGATGATAATTTTTCTTCTAAAGAATTTAAATTTTCTTCTAAATCTTCGATTAAATGATCATTCCAAATTTTAGCATTTTCAGGAAGTTTTATTTTAGAAGGTAAAGGTTTTGAATTTTGTAAATCGAATTTTAATTCTAAATCATCAACGATATTTTTCTTGGTTGGTTGGAATGAAGAAATTGTTACTGATAAGGAAGGAAGATTTGAATTTTCCGCCATTGTTTCTGCTTGATGAAGTTCATTTTGAACTGCTTCAGGTAAATGATGTAATGGGAATTTTTTCCTTGGATCTTCTCTTTTTGGTTGAATTGGTGGAGCAGGAGATAAAGATTGATTTGGACTTAAAGATTTTAAATTTGGGGCAATTGGTTTTAATTTATTATTTGATTGATCATTATCAATTAAATTATTTAATGCAGCTTTTTTCTTTAAATTTTTAGAATTAGAAGGATTTGATTTTTTATTAACCTTTTTAGGTTTTTCTTTTGAATCTTGATTATCAATAAGTTTTGAAGTTGGAATAGTTGTTTTTTTAGGTTTTGAGATTTCATCATAAATTATTTCACCATTTGGAGTAGAACTTTCAAAATGTTTTAAATCTTCTGGATATTCTTGAGGAATTCTATATTTTTTAGCAAATTTATCTTTAACAACCCAAGGAGCACCAACTTTATGAGATCTTGACATGGTTAATTTTATAAAAGTTTTAATTAACCATTTAGTGAAATGATTACGATCTCTTGAAATATTATCTTTAGTCACTATAGCTTGTTGACCATCTTGTAAACGAGCCACTAAATATTTAGTAGTTAAACCATCAGAAGGATTACTATATTGAACTTTTTCACGAATTACTCCTTTCAGTCTTAAAGAAGTTGATGAAAAAGGTAAATCATCTGAGGAATCGATATTAGAAGATTGTGGAGGAGGAGATGATGATTCAATAGATGAAGGAGAAAAATTTGGACCTTTAATAAAGATTGTCTCACCGGGGAAATAATCATTTTTAAAAACTGAATAAACTTTATCAACCAATTGATCTAATCTAGTAATTCTATTAAATTGTAAGAATCTTAATATATGTTCTCTTAATGCTTCAGGGAAATTTTTTTCAACACCTTTAATTTCCTTAATTTCACTTTGAGAAGCTTCAAAAAAAGTTAAACATGAATTCCCAGTAATTTCACAAACAAACTTACGCCTACGATAATAATCGATTCTATTTAGATAATCTTCATAATTAATAAACCATTCCTTGGTTTCTGGTATATAAAAAACTTCTTGAGATAAATCTTGTGGAACTGAAGGAGGTTTCAGAAACGTTACTTGTTTACGTTTATACAAAACCATTCTTTCTAGTTTGATGTACGTATACGCGTATAAATAACGAGATAAAAGGCTGCAAGAATGATTTTGATCTTATTGGATCTGGATATGACTAAGTTGGGATATAGTATTCTCGAGGTATATTTGGCGTTCAACAAGGATTCAATTATAAAGAATGAAAAAAGTTTAAAAAAAAAAAAAAAGTTGTTGAAAAAGAAAAAAAGAAAAACGAAAGCAGGGAAAGGATGAAGAAGTGGAAAAAAAAAAAAAAATCTAAATCCAAAAAAAAAAAAATTTGAAAATCAAGGAACCACAAAAAAAAAAGATCAAAAGGATCTTTAAGTTGAGGTAATGAATTACACGATTGAAAGCCTCGATTGCACTTCTAATCAGGATTGTGCTGAGTGGACATGAATGTTTTTGAATGTTTTTGAATCAATATATTCGAGTATATGCGGGTATATATATATACAAAATGACTGTAAAATGAGATTGAAAAATAAAATATATGATCCATTGATTATTTGCCAATCACGGTAACAAGCGTACCATACTAAAATCGAGTTCAATGTGCCTCGCGAAGTTCATACCAGTACCGTTTCCTCTACAGTTCACTATACAATTTTAAGTTTATTTGGTATACCAGTCTACGGGACGCATATTGTTGCAAACTTTCTGATTCGGTGATAAATCACCCCACAGACCAGCAGCCCCCCCTTTCCAGGTGCTTCTAAGATCACCATCCTGTACTTTCTTTCTGGGATGACATCGATTTTATCAATAGTAGGACATCTATACCTTCTTTCGATCAAGTGTATGTAGTTACAAAAATCAAATGCTTCGGTATTAAGTAGCTGTACAGTATTTGTTTTCTTTTCTTTTTTTTTTTTTCCTTTTGTTTGTCTGCGGTGCACGGGTTTATGTCTGCCACTTTATTTTTTTTCTTGCAGAAAAAGAAAAAATACGACAGATGCACGGGTGTTTTCATCGAACTTGAATGTACGGAGGTTTGACGGATTATTTGGTGTACGGGCCTTCAGTGTCGAGTACTTTTTCCCAACAAACATTTGACAAATAACGGTTTTTTGCGCTTTTTGGTATTTTTCAGTTTGCATTAGTAATTTTCACTTTTTTGGGGATTCTCTTTTTAGGAATCATTTCAAATTTTTCAATTTCATTCGTAGAATGACAGAAAAGAAAAAATATTTATCCATTAGTTCCATTCCATATAAACCTTATTCAATAAGCCTTGAGTATTTTATTTAGTAATCAGGAAGGGTTCTGGACCAGGCATTCTTTGAGAGTGCTATTTTATTTTTCTGCTGCCCACTAAAATAAGTTCAAATACTATCGATGCGGATATTCGATCCGCAAATAGTAATGATAACCCAGTTATTGATGTCGGACGAGTTATCAGAAATCGGAATATTGTTAAATTGCCGATAGCTTTTCTCTTATAATTCAGCATGATTCCGTTCGTTTCTTTTTCTTCTTTTTGTTCTTTATGTTCCTTTAATTTGTACGTTATTTTTCACTCTTGTTTTTGACACTTGTGCTATGCAGCAACATATTGAATTGCATCATAGTTTAATTTTATTTTCCATATTAAATTTGCAATACAAAATTTTCTGAATTTGTGAATTTTTCCGGAGTGAACGTCGAACATTTGTAATATTTTATATTTTTTTTTTTTTTTTTTTTTTTTTTTTTTTTTTTTTTTTTTTTTTTTTTTTTTTTTTTTTTTTTTTTTTTTTTTTTTTTTTTTTTTTTTTTTTTTTTTTTTTTTTTGGTTTTTGCTTGTTTGTTCACTTAGCGCAAAGTAATGAATATTGTAGGGCATGTGGAAAAAGGATAAATAGATGCCAATTTCTCTTTTTAATGAAAAGTTTTCAATATTTAAAGTTAAATCTTCCTTAATTTAAATTAATTTTACTCCCATTGATAAATATGACTGTTGATATTCCTGCTAAATTTCAAGGTTTTGGTGTTAAAGATAAAGAACACTGGAGTCAACCAAAATTTGTTGAATATGCTCCAAAAAAAGTTTTAGCCCATGATGTTGTTTTGAAAAACATTTGTAATGGTTTATGTGGTACTGATATTCATACTTTAAAAGCCAATTGGTCACCATTGAAAAGAGATGATTTAGTTGTTGGTCATGAAATCATTGGTACTGTTATTGCTGTTGGTGATTCAGTTACTCAAGTTAAAGTTGGTGATCGTGTTGGTATTGGTGCTTGTTCATCATCATGTAGATCATGTGGTAGATGTAATGAAGATAATGAACAATATTGTCATTCATCAGTTTCAACTTATAATTCAATTGATCATTTTGCTGATAATTATGTTACTCAAGGTGGTTATGCATCTCATTCAATTGCAAATGAACAATTTGTTTTCCCAATTCCAGATAATTTGGATTCAGTTAGTGCAGCTCCATTAATGTGTGCTGGTTTAACTGTTTATTCACCAATTGTTAGAAATTTGAAAAAAATTGGTAAAAAGGAACCAACTGTTGGTATAATTGGTCTTGGTGGTTTAGGTCATCTTGCTTTACAATTTGCTAATGCTTTAGGAGCAAAAGTAACTGCTTTTTCAAGAAGTAATGCTAAAAAGGATGAAGCTTTTAAATTAGGTGCCCATGAATTTATTGCAACTGGTATTGAAAAAGATTGGTCAACTAAATATCAAGATAAATTTGATTTTATTTTAAATTGTGCTTCTGGTATTGATGGTTTAAATTTAAATGATTATTTAAATGTTTTAAAAGTTGATGGTAGATTTGTTTCTGTTGGTTTACCTCCAGTTAAAGATACTTTTGAAGTTACTCCTTTCAGTTTCTTAAAAAATGCTGGTTCTTTTGGTTCTTCCTTATTAGGTTCTAAAGTTGAAGCCCTTGAAATGTTACAATTGGCTGCCGATAAAGGTATTAAACCTTGGGTTGAAGAAATTCCAATTAGTGAAAAGAGTGTTCAAGAAGCTTTGGAAAGATGTGATAAAGGTGATGTTAGATATAGATTCGTTTTCACCGATTATGAAAAAGCTTTCAATAACTAATTTCCCGTTTTCACTTCAGTGTAAATTCCTTCCTCCCCCTTTTATATATACATCTATATATATTTATATTTTAGATTTTCAACTACCAAGGTAGCTTTGTAATATACATTCTTCAATTAATTGCTCTACGCCATTCCACCCCAGACACCTTCGACTCCCTCGACCCCCTCTAAATCCACCACAAGTGGCTTGTACCCATTCACTTTTGGCTTCCCTACATCCTTGTGATCCTCTACAACATTACATTCTTCGTTACTTCTTGGCCTACTCCTTCGTTTAATGTCTCTTCACCAACAGTATACTCATTGTACTCGTAATTTTCTCTTACACCGCTTTCCCTCACTAAAGGCTATTCTGCTCTTCCTCGTATACACCTCCCACTTTTGTGCCAAAAGCTTGTTTGGTCTTTTTTTTGTAGGGTAAGTTGTATTCTTATGTTTTGGCTAACTTTCCAGTTTTTGCATTCCTCGAAGTTTGTAAGGAGAATTAATTTTTTTTTTTTTGTTTTGTTAGCAAAATCCAAAAAATCTCATTTTGAAGCTGAAAAAAAAATCATAAACCGAAAAAAATTTTTTTTTTTTAGAAAATTTCTATAGAAATCCATCAACTGATTGGAAATTTATATGGGAGAAGCAAAAAAAAAAAAGATACTTACACTTCTCTCCTTCAATAAATATATTTTAAAGGGTCCTTTTTTAAGTTCAATCATTTGATTAGCTCATAGAAGCTTTCTACTTTAACAGCATCCAATTCCATCTTATAATCCCCATCACTAGCGAATAAAAATTGATCCAAAGATCGAGAAATCAAATTTTGTTTTTTTGTTATTTTTGTTTTCGATTAGACGCTCGTCTGAAATCACATTTGCTGCACAATAATAATAAGAATACTTCTAGAATAACTACTCAAGGCTTGTTAAAGTAGTAAGAATTATCAACTTAATAAGTCTCATTAGTATTTTGCTTGTGTTTGTCTGATCTTACTCGGAGGATTGATTCTAGATTATCCTTTTCTGTTTTGTTTTTTGTTTTTTTGTTCACTCAAGCTCCCTTGGTTATTGTATGATTATTCCATTTTTCGATTTGAAATCGTTCTTTGATTATTTATAAGGATCCTTCCTGTCTCCTTTTCTTTTTCTTCTTCTTGGTTATTCTAATTCTTTTTTCTTTACTTCTTTCCATTTGTTTTACCTTTCCAATTCAATTTCATTCTTTCTTTTATTTATTAACTTCCTTTTGATCCAGTTCCATCTCGTATATATTATATTTTCGATTTGGTTTTTGATTCAACTTTCATTTCATTTCTACAAAGCATACTCCCCATTGATTTGGTAAAAGAGATCAAGAAAAAAAAAAACCCCTGGTTTAAATCCTTTCCCGCATTTACCTTTAACTCAACAGAAAAAAAAAAAAAAAGTTATCGGCAAACAAACCAAACAATAAAGAAAGAGAAAATAGAAGCTGGATGAATTAGACATGAAAGTTTCAATTATATCCCTTTTAACTAGCTTATTCTTGATCCTTCTGGTTTGGGGATCTCCCCGACTAGAAAAGGTTTATCTGACTAATAATGAGCTAATGAAGAATGAATATCAAGGTTCAAATTATCAAAATCAAAATCAAAATCAAAATCTGCATTATCAAAAAGATCGTAATATAATACCTTTGGACTTGAGATCTATTCAAGATTGGAAATTAACTGATTTACTTTTAATTAGTGATATCGATGGTAATCTTCATGGAATTGAAAGAAATAGTGGCGGACTACTTTGGTCTTTACCAATTGATGATCCTTTGGTTAAAATAAGTACCAACGTTACAACTTCTTCAAATGAAACTTATAGTAACAGTACTCAATCAAATATATTATGGTTTGTGGAACCATATCAGGATGGTTCCTTATATTATTTCACTCCAAAATTTGGCTTGAATAAATTACCAACATCAATTAAAAATTTGGTTTTGGAATCTCCTTTCTCTTTGAGTGGTGATGATAAAGTTTATACCGGTAGTAGGAAAACTTCTTTATTTACAATCAATATTTATACTGGTGAAATCATTTCCTCTTTTGGTTCAAATGATGAAAAATGTCCAATTCCAAATTCTCATACTAATGATAAATCAAGAAATCAATTTAATTCGGAAAATGAAAATACAATAATGATTGGTAAAACTGTTTATGAATTATCAATTTATTCAAAAGAAAATACCAATGTCGTTTGGAATGTTTCTTATTCTCAATGGGGTCCAAATAATATCGATAATGATTTAATTATGCAAAATCAACAAAGTTTGGATAAATTATACTTCACACCATTCCATGATAAATCATTATTAGCCATAAACAAAAACTTAGGTACCCCAGTTTGGATTAGTAAATTACCATCATTAGCAGTAAACGTTTTTGATATCTTTGAAAATAAAAATTACAACGATCATGTGATCTTACCTCACCCTTTAAAAGTTTTGAATGATTTACAAGTTGGTGATGATTCTAATTCAAACAATGATTTATGCTTTTTAAATAAAACTTCAAATGGTAAAGAATGGTTTGCAATGAGTTTTATAAATTATCCAACCCTAATAAAATCTGCTCCAATATCTCCTTATCAAATGTCTTTATACAAATTAAGTCATTCAATCCCTTCCGAAATTGATGTTGATTTCTTATCAAATTTTAAGGTCTCGGATGGTAACTTGGTTGATCGCTTAATTAATGGGATTCATCAAACTAATCACTTGACTGCTGATACAATGTATCAACCAGTTTCTAATTTTGATAATAAAGCAAATCCAATTAAACAAATTAGTGATGGTAGAACTAGTGAACCTCCAGCTAATCATGATTCAAAAAATGAAAAATCAATCCCAGATGTCATGAATGGCTTTGCTTTCCGCAATCAAGATGATGATTCATCTTATAGTAGGGATGTCTCTACGTTGGTAAATTCAAACAATAATGATATATTAGTTTTCGATCGATCAAAAAATTCCCAAAAAGATTTATCTCAAAAGGATGATAACGCAACGACGACTACCATCGAATCATTATCGTTGATTAAAAGGATTTGTGAAGATGTTATCGTGATTTTGGTTCTTCTAGTGCTATTAATGATGTTTGGTAAGTTAGGGAAGTTAACCAAAAAATTCCAGAAATTCATTGATATTAAACCTTCAAATCCAAACACTCCAATTCATAAAAGTGAAAGTAGATTTCCTTCCTCCGATATGGGTAAAGTTAAATCTGAAGGTGATTTGGATTTGAAAATCAATGAGTTCAATATACTGGAAAAAGAAAACTTGGCCGCATCAATAGAAATTACCAATGCCGAATCAAATGATACCACCACTCGTAGCTCATCAATATCTGATGGAATGGATCAAGATCTATTGAATCCTTCATCTAATTCAAATGAAAATTCAACCAATCATTCCCGAACATCTTCTAATGGTACCGTGACTACATCAAATTCTAATTTTGAGTATTCTTCTAAACCACTTAAGAAGGTTACTATCGTTAGTCCCGATGATTCCCTTGAACAGGAAAACTCAAAACCTTCTTCAAATGAGGAAAAGATTGAAATCACCTCAAATGAACCATCTGATGTATTAAATCCTCTTGGAATAATTACTTCAGATAATGGTGACGCCGGTGAAATCGATAATGATCATGAAAATGATAACGATAATGATAATGACAACGACCAGGAGCAAACAGTTACGAAGAAGAAGCGTAAGAGAGGTAGTCGAGGTGGTAAACGTGGTGGTAAAGGTAAGAAAAAAAATAAAAACCCTGATGATATAAATGGTGAACTGGTAAGTAATGATAATAATGACCCGACTGATGATGGTAATGTCAATGGTGATGATTATGATTCAAACGAGCAACAGGATAATGGAGACGTTATATCAACAAAATCGCTCATTAAAACTATTCAGAAGCAACCTTCGTCTCAAAAACTCCCTTTGAAGAAACTTCAAATTGAGAATAACTTGGTCATCTCTGATAAAATTTTGGGTTATGGATCTCATGGTACCGTTGTTTATGAAGGGACTTTTGAAAATAGACCAGTTGCTGTTAAACGTATGTTACTTGACTTTTATGACATTGCTAACCACGAGGTCAGATTACTTCAAGAAAGTGATGACCATCCTAATGTGATAAGGTACTTTTGTTCTCAGTCAAGTGAATCTGAAAAATTCTTATATATTGCCTTAGAATTATGTTTATGCTCATTAGAGGACATTACCGAAAAATCAAAACTTTATCCACAAAATCTCAGGTTGAATGAAGCTAACATTAACAATGTCCTTCATCAATTAGTTAGTGGTTTGCATTATTTACATTCCTTGAAGATTGTTCATCGTGACTTAAAGCCCCAAAATATCTTGGTTGCTGACACTATGAAAAAACCTTCAAATAATAAAAATCAAGATGCTTCAGCTCAAACTAGCTGCGTTCGTTTATTGATATCAGATTTTGGTTTATGTAAAAAATTAGATTCTGATCAATCTTCTTTTAGAGCAACGACTCAGCATGCAGCATCTGGTACTTCTGGTTGGAGAGCTCCTGAATTATTGTTGCACCATGACTTATTAGAAATTTCACCCGAAACAGTGTCATCGATTGGGTCCTCCTCCCGTCATTCAATCGTGAATAATGGTAATCCTACCTCCACTGGTAACGGAAAGCGGTTAACCAAGGCAATTGATATATTTTCATTGGGATGTGTATTCTTCTATATTTTGTCTAATGGTAATCATCCTTTCGGTGATCGCTACTTGAGAGAGGGTAATATAATCAAAGGGGAATATGATTTGTCATTGTTGAAATTTTACTGTCCAACGGATTACGTTGAGGCCTCCCATTTGATAGCGGTTATGATAAGTCATAATCCAAAAATGAGACCAGACACTTTCAAACTCATGAAACATCCTTTTTTTTGGGGTATGAATAAAAAACTAGAATTCCTCTTGAAAGTTAGTGATAGATTCGAAATTGAAAGAAGAGATCCACCTAGTGATTTACTCCTAAAATTAGAATCGGTCGCTGAAAGAGTTCACCAAGGTGATTGGCATGCTAAATTCAATGATGAATTTATGAATAACTTGGGCAAATATAGAAAATATAATACCGAGAAATTAATGGATTTGTTGAGGGCTTTAAGAAATAAGTATCATCATTTTAATGATATGCCCTCTCATTTACAAGAGCAAATGAGTCCTTTACCTAATGGATTCTACAAATACTTCAATCAGAAATTTCCGCACATGTTGATGGAAATTTATTTCATAGTGGAGGAAACTTTAAAACATGAACATGTGTTTGAAGAATTCTACTAACTTGTTTTCGAACAAGATTTTCTTTTTTACTTTATTGTCTTAGATTCATTTACATTTTGAATCTAGGCTTTACGATGCATATGAAATGTTATTTTAAACTTCCGTTTCTTAAATTTTTTCACTTTTTTTATTTCAAGTCATATATCACATACATATTTCATTTCTTCATACATAGTACTTTCAATATAGGTTATTTTATTAACATGCAAGCTTTCATTAATCTATAAACGATTATTTAGAAGATTTTTTGTGTTTTGGTTTCGAAATACGGCCAGACGAAGTAGGTTTAACATCACGAGACTTTTTTTGTTTCTTCTTCAAGTTGAGTTCTGCTTGTGATGGCTTCTTTGTTGTAGTTTCTTCTTCATCATCCGAGTTATCCTTTTTATCTTCGAATTTAGTATGCTTTCCTTTGAAGTTGGCGCTACTAATGGCAGGTTTGCTTAAATCATCAGGTTGAGCAGCACCACCACCATTGACGTTTGACCCAAGAGTATTTACTATATATTGTCTAGCTCTTTCAGCATTTTTATCATCCTTGATTTCAGCATTTTTTAGCTTGTTTTCTAAGTCTTTCAATCTTTTCATATAGGATTTTATTCTAGCAAGTTCCTTCATTATTGGATGTTCCTCTACCTTGACTCCGATTACTTTCAAATAAGCAAATATTATGGATATCAAGGTATAAAGATAATTATTATAGAATTTTATAGCCTCAATATTATTATGAGTGTTTATACCTATTAATTCATCTAAGGGTCTATTTAATAGAGGTTTTAACTGATTTTGTAATTGATCTATGGACCCATCGAGGGACTCTATAAAAAGCTTGACATTTCCTATGTTTTCCATCTTAACTATTTTGATGTGTTATATTCCTTATGGACAATGTTTGCTATTGACCTTTTCGTGAAAGTAATTGATGATTTGCAAACTCATCGATGCTTTTTTTTCTACGCTTTTTTTTTTTTTTCCTTTTTTTTTTTTTTTTTTTTTTTTTTTTTTTTTTTTTTTTTTTTTTTTTTT
>JAJMKE010000019.1:33796-85053 GCA_030569195.1 Hyphopichia khmerensis | reverse complement strand
TATCAGACGAAACAGAGAAATCTTAACTGGTGGGAAGAAATACCACCAGCAGCAAGTTAAAAAATATGGTGTTGACGAAGTTGTATTTGATAAAGATTCACGTCAAGAATATTTGACTGGGTTTCATAAAAGAAAATTGCAAAGACAAAAGAAGGCTCAAGAATACATAAAAGAACAAGAGAGACTTGCAAAAGTACAAGAGCGAAAGCAATTAAGAGACGAAAGGAAGAAAGATTTGGAAAATCAATTGAAGGGTTTCAATGATACTATTCAAAGAATCACTCACTTGGATAGCAGCGATGAAGAAGATGATAAATGGGAAGGGTTTGAATCAAAAACTTCAAAAGAAGGTTCCAGTGAAGAAAGTGATGACGAAGATGAAAATGCTGAGGAAAGAAATGAAAATCCTAGAAAACCTGAAAAGGGTGTTCTTCATCATACAGAAATTTATAAAAAAGATGACTCCGACGAACTCCCACAAGGAGAAGCTATTATCGATGATGAAACTACGGTTACTGTTGAATCACTTGATAATCCATATGTGAAAAAGATTCATGATACCAACCTTGAAGCAATTGCAAGGGCCAATAACGTCAATTTGAAAAATTCAGATGATGTCTTAAAAGAATCCATCGATAGGGCGAAAAATTATGCCGTTACTTGTGGTGTGGCTAAACCTTCTCTTAAAGATAAAATAAAGAAGAAGAAGAAGAAGTTTAGATATTTGACAAAAGCTGAAAGAAGAGATAATAATCGTAAAATTAAAGCTAATAAACTTAAGAGTAGTAGTAAAAGGGAAAAAAGCTAATGGAAAGGCCCCTCCACTTCCCCTTCAATCATCCAAATCATTTTATATTTACTTCTTCACACATTCCATATTTGTATCATATTTATTAAATACTTAATTCAAATCATATATATATATATCTTGAATATGTAGATTTGCAGTCTTTATAACAGCCCTTTGATAGTGAAAAATCCGGGTAACGTACACCATCGAGTACAAACAAAAGCGATGAAAAAAAAAAATGTTTCTCTCAGTTTAAAAAGAGAAAAGTTTTTTCATATTTGTATGTTTCTACTTCTTTTATTAACCATTCCTTCGATGGAATGATAGCCATGAGTTAGTATGTTTAAATATTATAACGATAGTATCAATCTTCTAGCATACAAGTTACCGTGATGACACGATGTCGCCCCAAACGGAGGCTCCTTTTCAGGACTATGACCGATTCGATTTTATGCCAAACACACTGAAAATTCTGAAAGGTAACTTTATGCTCAACCAGATTGTGTTGATTGTTTCACAACTTGTATTTTAAGACATCATATTAACAAGTTTCTTATAGAATGAAGTTTATCTAGGTTGGCTGTATTTTTTTTCTTTGATTTTTTGATTTTTTAACTTTTTTTTTTTTTTTTCATTTTTTTGATTTTTTGTTCTTTATATAGACGTATTTATTGTGAATAAAACTATATCTTGACTATCCTGTTGTTGTACTTGATTGCCAAATTGAAGTTGAAAGGACAATTGGTGAAAATTTCGATACTTTTGGCTAGTGATGTTTTCCATGCTAATCATGAATACTTCTGATTACAACATACCTAAATCATGATCTATTCAAAAAAGGATAGGTTGTGTCTGAAGCCTAATATGTATCGAATCATCTTTTACCTTTTTAATTGTTCCTGAATTGTTAAGACACTGTAACCTTATGGCTTTTGTCTCTTTGTTTTTTTATTTGTAACCTCAAATCAGTAATAAGGCTGTAGCCCAATTTCCAAAGAAAGCATCTCCGAGGGGGCTGTTCAAGTTTCTTTGTTACGGGACAGCAATGTAGGTATGCACGTGAAGATCACAGTCTAAACACTGTTAGTTCCGATTGGACCTGCGATTGGAGCTGCGACCGGATTTCAGATCGAAGCGAAAACAACAAGAGATTCAGAAATCATCAATAACTATTAAATTTTTAATATCTTTTAACCTATTAGTTAATTATAACGATAATTATAATAATGGCTGAAGATTCAAAATCTGGGTTGACGTTTAGTGACTTAATACCACTTCCTTATAAGATTGTTTTTGCATTACAATCAGGAAATTTTCTATGGTATTTGTTGGTTAAATACTGTCATGAAATCAAGAATTTAAATATTTTAGCATTATTGAATTTATCATATTCAAGTCATAACTATTCTCACCTTGATGGGCTGATCCAATCAACTGGTACTGGTGAATACCATACAGCAAATCCAGCAGATATCAAAGAGAACTTTATATTGAGTCGAGGAATTAAGACTTGTTTAAAAAAACTAGCAACATTAAATTTCATTTCATATATCATATATTTACTAATTGGATTGAATAGTGACTTGGAAGATCATAATCTTATATTGCATCCTATTTATGTTATACTTCCTTACATTACAATTGCCTATAATTTACATAAGTTATTTGGATATTCAAGGAAAAAGGAATCATTTGGTCAATTTCGTATTTTTACAAGTATTAAAAGAATATTAATTGGTGGAATTAACTCTCAAACTATGAGAACAAATGATATTTTAATATCAGATAGTTTAACTTCTTATTCAAAAATTTTAAATGATTTTGGTTTATTTGTTTGGACAACTTTTAAAAATGATATTTATGATATTAGAATTGAATTTATAATATTAGCAATTCCAGGATTAATAAGAATGAAACAATGTTGGTTTGAATATAAACTAACTAATCAAAAACAACATTTATTCAATTTTTTAAAATATCTGAGTGGATTAGGTCCAATTTTCATTAATTTACTAATTAAAGTTAATTTACTGAAATTAAACCCTGAAAATTCTCAAGATATTTCTCAAACTAGATTATTGGAAAGTTTGAATAGACTTAATACTTGGTGGTATTTATCATCTATTATAAATTCAACGTATTCGTTTATTTGGGATGTTCGTATGGATTGGGGATTTCAATTATTTGAAAAACTCTTTAATACAAAATCTGAAACTAAATTCATTCCTTTAAGACCTTGGAGTCAATTAGTTTATAAGAATTTAATTGGTTATTATTCAATCATTATAATTGATTTCATATTAAGATTTCTTTGGATTTTTAAAATTTTCATTAAGAAAGATTATGTATCACCTGAAGATTTAAACTTGTTTAATCGCTTTGGTCATTTCTTATTTGGTAATGATGTTTATTCATTTGGTTATGCAATGGTTGAAATCCTAGAAATCATAAGAAGATGGTTATGGTGCTTTTTAAAATTAGAAAGTGATTGGGTTAAACTACAAAAATCCGAAACTATTCATAATTCAACCCCTAGTCATGAAAACATTGAATTAAATTCATTTGATAAAAGGGGTTAAGTTTAAAGATTAAGCGTATAATACATTTTTAATAGATTTTTCATCTTTTCTCCAATTTTATAGACTTTTTTCAAAATTAACAAATCAATAATAATAAATGTACATTAAATAAAAATATATGAAATAGAATAATAACAGTAAATAAATAAATAAACCATGCAAATGTAGTCTCGTACTGGACGAGTTTTACTACTTCAATCCTAGGCTGATAACCTTCTTGTTTCGTTACGAATATATATTTTCAACAATATATATATCCTTTCAAAAATGGTGTTTGAATAACTAATAGATTAGCTACTTATTTACTGCTTTTCAGTAAGCCATTTATCAGCAGCATTTCTCCAAGCTAAATCAGCTTTTGGACTAAGTCTCTTTTCTTTAGCCCATTTATATTTCAAAGGAGATTTAAGTCCAACGTAAATTATTAAAACGGAGGACATGGCTCCAATGGCCCAGATGTTTAATGGAGGTCCGTGTGCACCCATCTTTCGTGATTAATACTATGTAGTGAAACTCGTTGGTAAACTCAACTGGTATTCACCTTTTAGACTTGTGTTGTAATTTTGTATAAGTCAAATTCTTTGTCCTTTGGTTGGCCAAAAAAAAAAAAACTGCCAAAAGAGGGCATTGCGCACGACTCTTTCATTTTCATTCTGGTTCTGCTTTTTGCTGCTAATTAAATTTGATCCAAAGATAACTGTGCTTAATACAAGGAGACCTAATGTTCCAGCAAGGAGACCATAAGGTATACTCAAAGAGCTCATTTGCAGGAAGTTCAAGTATCTCAAGTTGAATTCGCCGATTGTCGGTCATTTGACTAGAAACAATTTGAAACTGGCCAATTCAGGTGTACCTCTTCCTTACTCAACACTTACGTAGTTCCATGTACAGAACACATCTTCTATCAACCTATGGTCTCTGATAGCAAATACCGTATATGTTTACTTCGTGTTCATGCTGTTAAAGTAAGACCTTAAACTTGCAGTTAAAATATCAGTCCGATTACATAAGTTATTATATAATCACAGCGAAGGAGAAAAAAAAAATTCATCAATTTTTCAATTTTTCAAAATTTACATCGAAAGACCTTTAGCTTTTAGTTAACGTTGACCTTAATAAAAGAAACGATAAGTGTTCTCCTGCAAGCAAGATGTTGAGTCTGATAACTAGATCCAAGGTTAGGGTTCCAAGCTTTTTACGAGCAGGACGTATTATTTGTACCAGACCATCACAAATAGCATACTACCATGTTGCTCATGCAGACAAGAGTTTAAAAACAGAATATGATTCAATCACTAATTATGATAGTTATAGAAATACTATATTTACTCACAGATTACCCGAATCCACTGCTCAACAATCACCACCATTAGTTGCATTACATTCAAGGTTAAATTTACCATCAAGTTATTCATTATCTACATTATCTCAAGCATTAAATTTACATAAATTTGATGGTTTAGCCAATAATTTTGGTTTAAATACTTTAGGTAAAACCTTATTATCATATTATGTGGCAGAATATTTACTTATTAAATATCCTAGATTACCAATGCCAGTTCATAATGTTGCAGTTGATTCATTTATGGGAGTAGATACATTATATGAAATTGGTAAAAATTGGGGTTTAGAAGTTGATCAAACTTCAAAATTAGATAAATTTTTATCAAATGAACCAGAATTTTTAAAATATGGTAGAATAAGATATCAAACTGATGAATCCAAACAAGAAATTAAAGAAAATGGAGTTACTGAATTATCATCAAGTGAATTAAAATCAGTAAATATAAAATCAAATACTTTTGTTTCAAAAGAAGCTGAATCTTATGCTAGTTCAGTAAGAGCCATTATTGGTGGTTTATACACTCATACAAATGAAGAAGCCACTAAAAAATTCATTTATGATCATATTTTATCAAGAAAATTACCAATAGAGCAAATGTTTCAATTTAGTAAACCAACTAGAGAATTAGTTAGATTATGTGAAAAATTAAATTTCTCAGATCCTGTTGAAATAAGATTAATTGCTGAAACTGGTAGATTAACAAATCATGCCATATTCGTTGCTGGTGCCTTCAGTGGTGGTGAAAAATTAGGTGAAGGTGTTGGTGCTTCTTTAAGAGAAGCTAAAAACAGAGCTGTTGTTAATGCCTTGATGTCTTACTACTTATACTCTCCAATTAGTCTGGATGGTGGTGAAGTTAAATTACCAAGCGATTCCGATTATAAATTTGAAGGCATTATTGGACTGGGTGATGTTTCCATTTAATCATTTTAAATTTTTTTTCTTCTTTTTCTTTCCATTCAACCTTGTACATATTATGTGTAAATAGAGCTATTTCATACAAGCAACACAGATTCTATTTCTTCAATTTGAATTGATATAACTGTATGTCTTTTAAAAGATTCAAACAATCTCAAATAAACATTAATTGGTATAAAAAAATCCCTTAATTAACATATCCGTATTCCCAACTCATTTTTTCATCAATTCAATACTTATATTTATCAATATAAATCAAATATAAGTATCTGTTAGAATCAAACTAACAAACCCCATACTTTTTATTTTGGCGTTCACTATAAAAATTTCAGAGTCAACTTTTTTTGCAAGGTTTATTCGCATTTTAAAAAAACACTAAGAAAACAAAAAAAAACTGAAAAAAAAAGTATTTCAAAATGCGATGGGAAGAGTTAACTTTTAATTATAAATATTCATAGATCTTTCATAAAACCATTTGAACTTTTTCCTTTCTTTAGACACCCCATAACTGTAAAGTCTCTTATCCAATAAGATAGATAATCTATCAATTAAAACAATTATCCAAGTTTAAAAATGTCAGACCTCAACGTGCTTATTGTCGGTAACGGTGGTAGAGAACATGCTATTTCCTGGAGATTAGCTGAATCACCAAAAGTTAAAGCCATTTATGTTGCTCCAGGTAATGGTGGTACTGCAATTACTAATAAAGTAATCAATGTTCCAGAATTATCAGGATCTCCAAAACATTTCGATGGCTTACAGAAATTTGCTATTGAAAAAAAAATTGATTTAGTGATTCCAGGTCCTGAGCAACCTTTAGTTGATGGAATTACATCAGTTTTCACTAAAGTTGGAATTCCAGTTTTTGGACCAAGTGCTAAAGCTGCACTTTTGGAAGGTTCTAAAGCATATTCTAAGATTTTCATGGATAAACATAATATTCCAACTGCTCAATTTAAAAACTTTACATCATTTGAAGAAGCTAAAAAACACATTGAAACCGTTGATTATAAAATAGTTTTAAAAGCTGATGGTATTGCTGGAGGTAAAGGTGTTTTAATTCCAGAAACAAAAGAAGAAGCATTGGCTGGATTAAATGAAATTATGGTTGATAGAAGTTTTGGTACTGCTGGTGATGAAATTGTTATTGAAGAATATTTAGAAGGTGATGAATTATCAATTTTAACTATCAGTGATGGTTATTCATTCTACAATTTACCAGCTGCTCAAGATCATAAAAGAATTGGTGATGGTGATAAAGGTTTGAATACTGGTGGTATGGGTACTTATGCCCCTGCACCAATTGCTACTCCAGAAGTTTTGAGAAAAATTGATGAACAAATCATTAAACCAACCATTGATGGTATGAGAAAGGATGGATTCCCAATGACTGGTATTTTATTTACTGGTATTATGTTAACCCCATCAAAACAACCAAAAGTTTTAGAATATAATGTTAGATTTGGTGATCCAGAAACTCAATCTGTTTTACCATTATTAACTGAAGATACTGATTTAGCAGAAGTTATGTTAGCTGCTGCTGAACATAGATTAGATTCTGTTACTATTAAAACCAAGCCAAATACTTTTGCTACCACTGTTGTTTTAGCAGCTGGTGGTTACCCAGATAAATATAATAAAGGTGATGAAATTACCATTAAAGAACCATTACCTAAAGATACTTACGTTTTCCACGCTGGTACTGATTATAAAGATGGTAAAGTTGTAACATCAGGTGGTAGAGTCATTGCATCAACTGCCATTGGTGAAACCTTAAGACAAGCAGTTGATCAAGCATATAAAGGAGTTGAACATATTAATTTCAATAATAAATATAATCGTAAGGATATTGCTCATAGAGCCTTTAGAGATGCTGATAAAGCCGTTAGTAAGACTGGTACTACTTATGCAGAAGCAGGTGTATCAGTTGATAATGGGAATTTATTAGTTGAACAAATTAAAGCAAAAGTTAAATCAACTGCTAGAACTGGAGCTGATTCAGATATTGGTGGATTTGGTGGATTATTTGATTTATCAAAAGCAGGTTATAAGACTGATGAAACTTTATTAGTTGCTGCAACTGATGGTGTTGGTACTAAATTAAGAATTGCACAAATTATGAATATTCATGATACTGTTGGTATTGATTTAGTTGCAATGAATGTTAATGATTTAGTTGTTCAAGGGGCTGAACCATTAATTTTCTTAGATTATTTTGCCACTGGTAAATTAGATATTGAAGTTGCTGCAAAATTTGTTAATGGTGTAGCAGATGGATGTATTCAAGCTGGCTGTGCATTAGTTGGTGGAGAAACTAGTGAAATGCCAGGAATGTATGATGTTGGACATTATGATACTAATGGTACTTCAGTTGGTGCAGTTAATAAGAATAAAATTTTACCACAAATTAATAATATGAAATCAGGTAATGTATTAATTGGTTTAAAATCTGATGGAGTTCATTCAAATGGATTTTCATTAGTTCGTCATATTATTGAAACTTCTGAAAATTATAATTATAAATCAATTGCTCCATGGACTAATAATGGTAAATCAATTGGTGAAGAATTATTAGTACCAACTAGAATTTATGTTAAACAATTATTAAAATCAATTAATCAAGATTTATTACTTGGTTTAGCTCATATTACTGGAGGAGGTTTAGTTGAAAATATTCCAAGAGCTTTACCTAAAAATTTACAAGCAGTCGTTGATATAAATCAATGGTCAGTACCAAATATTTTTAAATGGTTTGGTAAAGAAGGTAATGTTCCAATTGAAGATTTACTTAAAACTTTTAATCTCGGTATTGGTATGGTTCTTATTGTTGAAAAACAAAATGTTGATCAAGTTCTTAGTAACTTGAAACAAGAAGGTGAAGACGCCATTGTCATTGGTGAATTGGTTGATAAATCCAGTCCAAATGATGCTGGATGTATCGTTGAAAATGCTACCAACTTATACTAAGTCTTTATTGTTATTTGACGTTATTTTATTGTCGATATTGTCGATATTGTAGATGTCGATGTCGACTCGTTGTTTTAGTTCATTTCATTACACTGTTTGTTTTATCCTCTTGGTCATTAGATAGCTTTTCCTCCTACAATTGTATAATAGTATCTATCTTTCCTATTATTGTAACTTTAATCTACTAGTACATAGTAGTACATAATCTACTAGTATATAATCAAGTAGTTTAATCTACGGCATCAATTAGCTCTTTGCGGTAGTCTTATCCGTTGCAAAGCCTAGCTACCGATCTAAATGCGAAAAATGTTAAAGGTGCACCCAAATCGCATCACGTGAACTTGGCAAATCACAGAAAAATTAGCTATCAATTAACTGGAAAAAACCTCCACAACAACTGGTCTTAAGGGGTAAGTTGAACTTCTATTCTTTAATCCGTTGACATTACATGTTTCTTAAGTATTCCCCTGAAGGAAGGGGGACGTGATTCAAAGAGTTATGCGTAGGTTGAATCATTTAATATCAAACAAAGGACAAAGAGAGGAACGAAAAAAAAATTAATGGTTGAGAAAAAAAAAAAAATTACAGTTACTGCTTATTAATTCAAGCATTCAATGCTTTGATTGTAGTCAATTCCTGATCTTGTGATTGGACAAGGTCCATGTAAATACTCCTTTTGATGATAATTCTGATAATTAGGTTATATATTAAGATTAAATTCCTTCTTTTTATCTCTTATTTTCTTTTGAGCTACTTTTAAATCAACTGATAAGTTGCGGAATACGCTTGCGAAGAGGTAGAAACACAAAAAAAAAAAAAAGAGAAAATTGGTTAAATAGAAAAGAAAAAGAAAGCTTAAGAGACAGTAGGTTTTGATTTATACAAAAGCCATTTGAACGTTGAAACTTGGATTTGAAAAGTGTTACTCTTGAGTATTTCTTAGTCTTTTGAGTTTTTGCAGCTGTCAAGTTTTGGTTATTGTTTCTTTGCTAGACTTGCTTTACCATTTCCGTTTTTTTTTTCTTTTGATTCTTTTTCATTTCTTCATTTGGGTTGATAAGAACCTGATTTTAACCTTCAATTCTATTAACTTTGATTTTTAATAAGCATAGATTATTTTATTTTGTTCAATTAGTTTGCTTTTCATTTTTTGCTTTTCATTTTTTGCTTTTCATTTTTTGCTTTTCATTTTTTGCTAGTTTTTCTTTTGTTCATTATCAATTTCATTTCAAATTAGTTTAAAATCATGGGTCTTTTATCATTGGGAACTCCATTGGATTGGCATGAAGCTAAACAGTATAATGAACATGTTCGTGATAATGGGATTACCCAGCTTATCAATATTTTCAAACAACATGCCAAATCTAGAGTTAATGATAAGTTTTATTGGGGTGATGAAGTTGAATACATGTTGATTGATATTAATGATGATTCAAGAACTGCTAGATTATCTATTGATAAGGATTATATTTTAGATGATTTAAATGATCCTGAAAAACCAGAATCTTATAATAAAGCCATTGAAAATGATGTTTCATTTCATCCAGAATATGGTAGATATATGATTGAAGCAACTCCTTTAAAACCTTATAATGGTGATTGTATTTGTGATTATGTTTATGTTGAAGAAAATATGATAAAAAGAAGAAAAATTAGTGAATCAGAATTACCTTCTAATATTAAACCACTTACTTTAACAACATTTCCAAGAATGGGTTGTGATATTTTCACTTCACCAAATGCAAAACCAATTGGTCCAGCATCTCAATCTTTATTTTTACCTGATGAAATTATTAATAGACATGCAAGATTTCCAACCTTAACTGCTAATATTAGGAAAAGAAGGGGTCATAAAGTTGCCATCAATTTACCAATTTATCCTGATATAAATACTAAATTATTAGATGATTCAATACCCAAAAATAGAGATTATTTTAATAGTGATAATGAACCTTGGTTAGGAGCTTCAAAACCTGGTTATGTTTATATGGATTCAATGGGATTTGGTATGGGTTCATCATGTTTACAAATTACTTTACAAGCTAAAGATATTAATCAAGCAAGATATTTATATGATACTTTGGCACCATTAACTCCAATATTATTATCATTATCAGCAGCAGCTCCAATTTTTAAAGGTTTTTTAGTAAATCAAGATGTTAGATGGAATGTTATTAGTGGAGCTGTTGATGATCGTACATTTATTGAAAGAGATGAAGAACCATATCCAGGATATGATTTTTTCGGAGGATTAGATGTTAATGAAGAAGTTAAAAATCATATGGATAATTTAGGAGGTGGTAAAGGAATTAATGGAGATCGAATTATAAATGAATTTGGTGATACTAATTTAAAAATTAATCAACTGTTAAAACCAATTCAAAAAATTCCAAAATCAAGATATGAATCAATTGATAATTATTTAAGTGATGAAAATTATAAAATTAATGGTAAAAAATCATTTTTTAATGAAAATTTTAATGATATTTATTCACCAATTAATGAAAAAATTTATAATAGATTAATTGAATCAAAATTATTTGATCCAATATTAGCTAAACATTTTGCTCATTTATTTATTAGAGATCCATTGGTTATATTTAATGAACGAATAAATCAAGATAATGAATTATCAAATGATCATTTTGAAAATATTCAAAGTACCAATTGGCAAACATTAAGATTTAAACCACCAGCTTTATATTCAAAACTGATGAGTGAAGATGAATTAAGTGAAAAACCTGGATGGAGAGTTGAATTTAGACCAATGGAAATTCAATTAAATGATTTTGAAAATGCAGCATATTCAAATTTTATAACTTTAGTTTCAAAAGCAATTTTAAAATATAATCCAAATTTTTATATACCAATTAGTAAAATTGATGAAAATATGAAAATTGCTCATAAAGTTGATTCAGTTTTAAAAGATAAATTTTGGTTTAAAAATCCAAAATTATGGAATTTAAAAAATTCTAATTTTATTGGTTATGATCTTACTTGGTTTGATCGATTTATTAATCAAGGTAATGATGAATTAATAAATGATAAAGTTTATCTTAATGGATATTTTGAAGATCCTTCAAATATTAATGATGAAACTGATGATCAAATTGAAGATTATAATCAAGGTGGTAATGAATCAAAATTAACAATTGATGAAATTATTAATGGTAATAATCAATTTCCTGGTTTAATTAGAATGATTATTAAATTAATTGCAACTGATTTAATTCCTGATACTTTAAAATCAAATAATCATTGTAATCTGAATCAATTAGCTAGTGATTTATTAATCTTACAACAATATTTAAAATTAATTAGTTATAGAGCAAGTGGTAAAATTCCAACAATTGCTAATTGGTTAAGAAATCAAGTATTACAAAATCCTTTATACAAAAATGATTCAAAAGTTAGTGATGAATTAAACTATGAATTAATTAAAAAATCTCAAATTATAACTGATTTAAATTTTAATCATTATCCTTTATTAGAAGGTTATTTTGGTAAATCAATTGCTAGTTTCTTAAAAAATAGAAATGAAAAGACCAATAATGCTAAATCCAATGGATTAAACAATGGAGTGACCAATGGAGTAGCCAATGGTCATTAATCTCTTTCTCTCAATAGCTTATAGAATCAATACTATTTATTTTAGAATCTCTCTAGTCTTTGTATTTTTGAAAAACGGAAAAGGTTGCAACTTAGTCATTCTTACTACTACAACAACTACTACAACTACTACAACCACTACAACAACCACTACTACCCTTCCCAATTCTACTCAACCCTCTTTCAGCACTCTCACCCAAATGTGACCCTATCATCTAATGAACAATAAGTACCCTATTGATTGTGTGCTGGTTGTTCTCAACCAGTTGAATAATAGCAACTGCTAAACTGAAACTGCGAACTCTTTTTGACTAACAAAACAAAAAAAAAAAATTAAGGGAAGAATAACGTCACTTTAATAGCCCCCACACGTGACCGTATTTGAATTAGATAATTACTCAAGTTTTAATGAACATACTTTCAATATACCAAGTTCCTACTAGTTGTAATAAGCTCAATTTTCACTTATTGGAACCAAAATCATTTAAATATCAAGTAGACGTACACGTACACACCTTTAGTTAAAGTATAAATTTGGATTATTGTGCCTTTTTACGCGCAGTTCAACCAAAAAGAACAAATAAAAAAGAAAAAAAAAAAAAAAAAAAAAAAAAAAAAAAAAAAAAAAAAAAAAAAAAAAAAAAAAAAAAAAAAAAAAAAAAAAAAAAAAAAAAAAAAAAAAAGAAGACAAAAGACAAAAGACAAAAAAAAAATAAACATTTCAACGAATTCATCGCTAAGGTTTCATATTAATTGCTTTAAAATCTTAAAAGTTTTGAATAGTAACTCGTCTGTTTCTTAAGGGAAGTTTGTTTGATATAGATATTTACCATTCATCGCTGCTGTTACGCTCTTTCTGTCTTGAATTTTGAGTTATTTTGTGTCAGGTTAATCTTTTTTTTTCTTTTAACTTTGATCTCGTTCCAAGTCTTTGTCGATTAGTTGTTCGATTATTAGAATCAAGTTTACTTTATAAAAACGAATTTATGAACCAAAAGGTTTGAAGATTTATCGCTAGAAAGAAAAGAATATACATATTTCTATAAAAAAAAAAAAAGAAAACAATCATTATGGGTCTTCTCGATAATTTTAAAGCATTTGTTCATTCTATAACTACTGAAGATCATTATGCTTCTTATGGATCACCTTATAAGAATTCTATTAATGGGTCAAGCTCAAATGTTGTTGGAGGATCTGGAGGTATTGATTCAGGTTCAAGATTACACGAATTAAATCGTTTAGCTACTGCTAATTCTTCAAGTCATTCATTAATAGAAGGACAAACAAATAATAATAGTTCAACTCAACTAAATAATGGACCAGTTGGTTATAGACCAGGTTTAAGATCTTCAAATACTAATTTAAGAAATACTCGTAATTCATCTGATGTTCAATTACAAAATTTTTCAAATGGTCAACCACCTTTACCATCAATTGAATCATTATGGAGTAGAATTGAAACTTGGTTAGAAGAAGAATATCCTGAATTAGAAGATAATTTAAATTATGGGGTAACAAGTGCTGATTTAAATGAATTTGAAAATGATTTAGCAATGGGTTCATTACCAGTTGAATTTAGACAATTTTATAAAATTCATGATGGTCAATTTAGAGGTGGTAAACCAACTGGTTTAGTTATGGGTTTAACTTTATTAGATATTGAAAGTATCATTGAAGAATATTCAATTTGGGCAAAAGTTAGTCAAAGAATTGAAAAACAACATTATATTTTACAACATCAAAAAAAGCAACAAAATTTACAAAAATCATCATCTCAAAATGATATTGATACTGTTAGTGAAGGTAGTTCAAATGTTAAAGTTAATAATACTTTTATTTCTAATCAAAAATCAATTCCTCCAAATTCAATTCAACCTTATTATGTTCATAGAGGTTGGGTTCCTTTAGTTAAAGATTCTTGTGGTAATCAATTTGCTTTAGATTTAGCTCCAGGACCTGCAGGTCAATGGGGTCAAATTATATTATTTGGTAGAGATTATGATACTAAATTAGTTATTGCATCAAGTTTCCAAGAATTTATTTTTGGATTTGTAAATGACTTGGAAGCTGGTAATTTCCAAATTGATTCATCAGAATCAAAAGTTGATAATGGTTACTTGGATAGCTCAAGAGATGATGATTATATGATTGGTGATGAAGATGAAGGTGAAGGTGAATTATCCTTCTTGGATCGTACAGGTAAAGAATTTGGTATGAAATTAAGAGGTAAATTGAATTATTTAGATGTTTGGAAGAGAAGAGCTTTGAAAAAATATGGTATTTCAAATATTGAAAATTTCCAAACTGCTTTCACTCCTCAAAGATTACCTCCAAATGCTAAAAGACCAATAAATGGTCATTTGACTGGTTCTTCATCAAATATTCATAACAAAAATGATTCAAGTTCTAATTTAACTTCTGCTAATAAATCATCTAATCCTTTAATTAGTTTAGAAAGTCAAAGTAAAGTTGCATTACCTAAAGAAACCTTAATTGGTGACGAAAAGAATGATGACTCCAAAAAAGAAGAAAAGCCTAAGGATGAGGTTAAAGAAACTAAGGATGAGGTTAAAGAAACTGAGGCTAAAGTAGAATCAAAAGAAGAATTAAAAGAAGAACCAAAAGAAGAGGTAAAAGAAGAATCTAAAGAAGAACCTAAAGAAGACACTAAGGCAGAAGTTAAGGAAGTTAAAGAAGAACCTAAAGAAGAACCTAAAGAAGACACTAAAGAAGACGTTAAAGAAAAGGAAGATTCAGAGAAGGAGGCCAAAGTTGATAAAGTTGCTCAAGATTTGAATGATGTTGCATTATGAGAAATAGACAATTAAATTATCAAATACCTAATAATATCTTTAAAAAATGTCTGTTACTTTTTTAATTACGGCTCCTTAATCTGTTTTCATATATAAATTTATTTTTAACTTTTTGTTTATTGAATTCGACCCCTAACGTATTGAATATAAGCTTCTTCAGCGTATTCTCTTTCTCTTATACCGTTCTTTTCATTTTTGTTTCTATTTTTCGTTGATTATTTATTCCTTTTCATGATTTATCATTTACTTACACTTCTTTATTCTGTTTGTTATTTGCTTGCCTTTACTGTTCAACCTGGTAGGATGTATTGCTTATATACATCTTTTTGTTAACTCGAATACTTTATCTATAAATATATATCTTACTATTAATAGAATGCCTGTCAAGGTGTCAAAAACGGTTATTTTTTATTCGCGACAAAAATCCAATAAATTTAAACCAACAAAAAAAAAAAAAAAAAAAAAACTTTCTGAAAAAGACGCAAAAGGTCCACGTTGTTTGGCTGTTAAAATTAAATAGTGAAGGTAATCAAAAACAGGAAAAGGGTAATTGATTTCCAGTCTTATGATTTTTGATTATGAGTGAAATAATTTCGTGTTAAGCTTATCTTCATGAAAGTAAAGGAGTCATGAATTGGTGACTTCGTGTTTTTGTTTAATTGCAAAATTAATTAGATCCATTTGACATAATAATTTTAATAAATATATCTCAATAGAGTTTTGGGCGAAGTAATCAAAATAATAACTCAAACGGGTATTGTTTGATAATAAAGGCATTATAGTAGTTAAAGATATATATATTCATATAGTATATCATTGAAAAGTTTGTAAGCCTAAGCTTTTCCACCTAAGCAAATGCAAAGAATGAAGTTAAAGTATAATATACCATACGGTAAACTTCCTTCACTTCACAATGCTTTGTCGGTGGCTAGGAGGAAAGCTACCAAAAGGAATGTCACTGGTGTAATTTTATTAGTCATACTATCTCAATTATTTACTTTAGGATACTTAGCTATTTCAAGGTATAATGATATATTATTATTAAAACATTCATTTTCAGTGATCTCTAATCGAAATACTGCATTGAATCCCAAAATCATTGATAGAAATTGTTTGGATTACTTCAATTTATTATCAAGTTTTGATAAATATTGGGGTTTTGATATAACGAAAGATTCTGAATTACAAATACAAAATACTTTATCTCATTTGAGAATATATAACTCATGCTTTCTATAAAAAGAATTAGAGTTGAAGAATTTTAAGGTTATTGAAGATAAATTGTTCCCTTTTTTTAAAAGAAAATTTCCTAAATTCAATTATTCAAATGGAAAACTTGATAATTCCTGAATCAATCAACTTAAAATCACCGATAATCAAAGTTATTGGAAAACGTATCAGGAAAATATCAAAGGAAAAGGGATCGTAATTAGTATTGGCGAATCTAATGTAAGTGATGCTGAAAACTTAATCAAGGTTTTACGATATTTAGGTAACAATTTGAAGATAGAACTTATACATGGTAAAGATGTAAAAAGGGCCCATAAGACTAAGTTACAAAGGGCTGCTACTAATGAATTATTAATCAATAAAACTTCCACATTTAATAAGAACCCTCAATCAATTTCATTTGTCGACATTTCTGATATGGTCAGCTCCAAGTATAGTAAAAAATTCAAAAGTTTTTCATATAAGTGGTTGGCAGGCATCTTTAATTCTTTTGAAGAGATGATTTTATTAGATAGTGATGCAGTTCCTTTTATTAAGCCAGAAGACTTTTTTAAATTTGCAAATTATAAAGAAACTGGTGCATATTTTTTCAAAGATCGTGAATTGGCAGATCGTATGCAACCAAATAATATGATTGATTATAGAAAGTTTTTACCAACTTCTTTAGAAACTAGGGCCTTTAATATTTCAAAAGTTTTTCCAGATGAATTAACTAGAGTCAACTTTTTTGAAGAGAATTCAAAACATTTGATGGAAAGTGGTTTAATTGTCATGAATCGTAAAACTCATTTTATTGGTTTGTTATCTTCGGTTCATTTACAATTTTGGCCAAAGACGTCTAAACCAGTATATGGTGATAAAGAATTGTGGTGGCTAGGTCAACTACTTTCAGGTAATGATAACTATTTCTTCGACGAAGTTGATGCAGGTGCAGCAGGCATCTTAAATGAAGATATAATTAATGGTAATGCTTCTGTCTGCTCAATTCAGTTGGCTCATTTCAAAAAAAATGGTGACTTACTTTGGTTAAATGGTGGATTGAAAAACTGTAAAAAGAAATCATGGAACAGTGATTGGGAAAAGCAGGATGACTTAAAAAAAGTCTTCGAAAATACTTCTCAGCTACGTAATTATTATAGATTACCTTTAATTATTGAAGCTGCAATCATTCCAAAGCCAGTTGAAAAATATTCAAAACCAAAATTAGAGCCGATTTATTCCTCAACATTTACTAAAAATGAGGCCCTTGGATGTAATGGATATTTTCATTGCGCCAGCATTGATTATTCTCCTAGCGAGAGCAAACTGAAGTCTTTCTCGAATGGAAGATTAATACGATATGACCAAAATCAGATCAACTTTTACAAAAATGTCATCAATATTTGGAATTCACGAACTTCTCGTGCTAAATAAGTACTTTATCGAATTATATAATACCAAGTTTCGACTCTTTTAAGCTTTATTTCTTCAGCTGGAAGAATTAAATATAAACTACTTGTAAATTTGATTTTCGTTCATTTGTCTTTTTTACTATTTTCCTATTGTTCAAAAATGTCTTGCAGGTCTGTTTTGTTGCAAATTTTCGTAAAAAGTTGCGAAATTTAAAAAAGCGATAAAAACAGAAAAATCAAGGTAAAAGTTTTAATTACAACATAGCCTTGAAGGGGGTACTTACAGATTACTAACGTTAACACCTTGATGTATTTTTTATGACTTATTCACACTGTTTCTGGTGAGAGAGTGGACAAGTGGACAATCTAACAGACTTGGGACGTTAGACATGTAGTTTCGATAATGAAAGGCTGAATGAAAAGATTATTCATTGGTATTATATATAGCTTAAAGAGTGTTGGAAAATATAAAGATCCTTGCATCCGAGGCTAGGATAAAAACAATAGAGAGAAGAATTATACCGAAAAAAAAATGAAGATTAGAAAGAAATAAAAAGCACTAATTACTTTCGAAAAATGAGCCAATTACTAGCACATTATTTTCAAAACTTAACTATTTATAAGCTATTTTCTCAAAGCAAGGTAACGGCACCTAAGAAAGAAACTGCAAGGGTGATTAAGATTGTAGCAGGAGTTTTGCTTGGAGCCATGTTAGCTTGTTCAACAGTTGGAGCGCCCTCAGAAGCAGCGGATTCGGAAGATGAGCTAGAAACATTTTCAACTTCATTAACAAAAGTAGAAGAAGATTCGAAGGAGACTTCAGCTTCATTAGAGGACAATTCTGCAACAACAGAAGATTCAGCAGCACTAGAAGATTCAACAGCAACCGAGGAAGAAGCAGCAGCGGCAGAGGAAACAGCAGCAGAAGTGACTGGTGCTGCAGAAGAGGATGGAGCAGCAGCTTCGGTAGAAGATGCTGCTTGTGTAGCTTCTGCAGATGGAGCTTGAGAAGCAACACCAGAAGATGTTGCGGAAGATTCTGCTTCAACAGTAGTTTTTGCAGCAGCAGAGGCTAAGAGAGAAGAGTCTGAAGAGCCGATGTACCAATATGGTTCGCCAACACCAGCAGAAGAACAAATTGAAGTAGCTAAGCTGGTGAATATGTTAATGTCTGTACCAGAACAAGACTCAACAAGGCAAGAAACTTGAGCAGCATTGAATTGAGACATAACACATAAACAACCAGTATCCCAATAAGGACAAACAGTATCTTTAGCATTTGAAACGGTGTCTTCTAAACAGCTTTGAGCACAAGCTGGAGATCTATCGTAGATTGGATCGGCGAACCCATCAAGAGTGGCAGTGTGAGGAACTGATGGGTAAGTTTCGTAACCAGCTTTAGCAACAGAAGCAAGGGTAATAAGAGAAAGAACGACTTGAGATAACATATTTAAAAGCGAATGTAATATTTAGTAGAGAATATGCTATTGAAAATAAAATTAGTTTCCGAAAGAGAAAAACGGTTACTTATAAATATTTGATTTTTGCTCCGTGGTTTTACCACTTTTCTATCAACTTTTCAAAAGTGCCCTTCTAATCAGGCTGTTGATTAATCTGATAAAATAAATTTCAAAGAATCGCCTAATTTTGAAGGATGGTTAGCTTATAAGGTTTAACTGAAATAGCTCAATTGCCAAATTTGGTATTGCTTTAACTTAATATTGATAGATTACTAAACTTTTACGAACCACTTCTTTTACGTCAAGGCAAATTAATGATTTTCTGTTAAGAGAAAACAAGCAAACAAGAAAATGATAGAAAAAGAAAGGACTTTTAGACATGAACCGATAACTCCTGTCTACATTTGATCAACTCGGAAAAGCTAACTCTAAGACAGGATCTAATCGTGATTCGATCATTTAAAAATAGACTTGCTGTAACATGAAATCAAAATTCTTGACTATCTATTTGATCGAAACGTTAAATCCTTTGTTTTTGCTGCATGCTTGACTCAACTCAAAAAGTCTTACGAATTGGAACACCTATTAAGCGTTTTTCAATGGTAAAATAATTGCATTTAATGATTTTACAACTTAAGCCTAAAAAGCCTTTTCCGAGGTGGCATTTCATTTAGACTTTCACTATTTTTTTAGTCTGGAAGTGAAATAAGGTGATTATTAAAAGAATTTTATCTGATAAGATCAATAAAAATGAGACGTTAAAAATGGAAGTCAAACCGGAATTTTTTTTTTTACGTTTTGCGGCATGAAAAATTTCCAGTTTAAGCAGAATGCCGCAAAAAAACAGAAAGAATGAAAGGAACCAAGAAACAATTAGAATAAAATAATTATGCGATGCCGCTTAAAACCTCCCAATGACTTTTGATTAATTGTCCTTCTTGATTAGCTACTTTGGTCCTCTATTGAGTTGGTGATTGACCGAATGAAACATTGCAGTTCGGAAATGTACGAAAAAGTCATTTATTATATTGAAAATAGAATCTTCTTACAAAAAGAAAAAGAAAAGGAGCAAAGCCTAGGAAGAAGAAGAAGGAAAATTGATACAAAAAACAAAGTAATACTACTCTTTGTTTCCCGATCACCGGATTTGGAGCACGGACCGAACTAGAGGAAATATACGGGAAACGGTTAAGATACCCTTTCAAAATGGACTGCTGCAAGTTTTGTATTCTCGTTTGTCTTGTCTTAAATCATAGAAATAAGTGGAAGCAAGCAAATGAGCAAGCTGAAACCTGCTATAGACATAGCATCATTGGTAGATGATGTGGTACTAACATCATCACCACTTGTAGTAGAGCTCAGGCTATCAGTGGAAGAAGACTTAGTTGATCCAGCACTTGTGGTTGATTTCAGATTCGAGGTAATTGAAGCGTCGATTTTTGAACTTTTAGCTTCGGAAGAAGCTGAAGAAGAATCATCTGTAGTCTTAGCTTTGGCATTTTTTACAGTAGCGGCCTTACTCATAGCAGTCGAAACTGATGCAGGCATCAACCAAAGATTTGCTCCAACGCTTGAACATAAAGAATATGCTAAGCTAGTCGCAGACTTGAGCTCTGAACCTGAACACTTATCAACAAAACAGTCAGCTACTTCCCCAGACCATTGAGGCATCACACACAAACAACCAGTATCCCAGTAAGGACATGGTGTATTATCGGTATCAAATTTGACACAATCTTTTGCACAAGATGGAAGTTTACTCTCTATGGGATCGGCAAAACCATTAATACTAGCAGTTTTTGGAACTTGGGGATAAGTTGACCAATTGTTAGCTGCTACCGCTTGGTACAAGGAGAGAGTAAGAAAAACAATATTCAATAACTTCATTATAGTGAAATTATCAAGTGAATGAAATCGAAAGCAAGAAGTTTAGATGAAATCTTAAGTCTTCTTATTTATTCAGTGGATTTGCAATTTGGCATGCTCTTTTTTTATTTTTTCCAAAAATGAAGTGGATTTTTGCATTTCTAAGAGAAAACCAACCGGTCCTACGTTACAGTATTAGACCTACTAGTCCCGATAAACCCGCTGGAGACGTATGTATTTATTACTATTCTATGTAGGGAATTGTACTCTTCGATTTATAAGCTTTGACGCAAAATGCAACTCTCCTTTTCCGTGAAACAACAAGAAATAAAAAATAATAATAAACAAAAGTTGCATTCAAATTAGCAGCACAATAACAGACGGAATTTAAACACAACCAACCGAACCATACCAAAAAGAATTAATCTCCTACCAAACGAAGCTTTGTCTTGGTATACTTCCGCATGATTCCAAATCTGAGCTTAGCATGATTGAAAATGTAACCTGTTCTGCAGCTGATGGAAAAGATAGTAAAAGCCTTTCCAAATGCAGTCTTATGAACAGAGCCGATATGTCCTTTCCAATCAGATAGCTTTTTAAAGCAATTTATTTTTTCAATCATTGTCAGGACTCTTCAAATTTATTTCGTCCAATAGCCATCAAGATGGTGGTGTCTCAAAATTCTTGACCTTTTTGTATTGAAAGAAGCTTCAGACGAATAAAATAAAATTCTTGAATTATGGATTGCCAATCAAGATGAAAGGAAGATTTTGAGTTTCTGAAAGCCTCGTATTAAGAAAATTGAAGCTAAATCTGCCAATATTAATATCTCTCAATAGTTAAAAGCACATCTGCAATAAAATCGAGAACTTGCTCATCGACTTTGGCTCAATACAATATTCTCCCTTTCTTTTTCTTGATCACCAGTTCTATTTATGTCTTGGTTTATTATATAATTTGATATATCCCGGACGACAGAAACTGGAGACAGCAGCACAATTTATACCTTTTGAATTTTATATCCCAATCACCTTAGCCATCTTTATCTCATATAGTAATTAACATGCCTGTTCCATTCTATTTGCAATATCATGTGGAGAAACAATTAAATGATAAATATCAATGGTTGACTCTAGTGTGTAATTTAGCACTTTTAGCGGTCCATGGTTTATTATTCCATTGGTTACCAATGTATTTGAGATACAAAAGAGATATACATACTTTGAAGTATCCTTATTACTTCAAAATACTCAAAATTTGGTCAACGTTTAATAGATCCTTTAGCATAAGGCTTTTTAAAAAGAAGGAATTTGTCTTTCAGCCAAGTATGCTTTTGCTATACATAGTCCATTCGGCGTATAATGGACTTTTCTGCTATATTCAAACAAAGGAGATCACCTATAATCCACAAGAATTTATTGTTGGTAAAAGAATTGGAAGAGTAGCCGTTGGTAACATTCCATTTATACTATTATGTATCATCAAAAACGATTTGCTATGTGCTATATCCGGCCTTCAACATGACAAATTAGTTTTATTTCATAAATGGGTTTCTAGAACCACATGGCTTTTGGTAACCATTCATATGGTATTGACCTTAAAGTACTGGCTTGACTTAGGAGTCCAAATTATGGTTATTATACCTCCTCAGATTTTTGGAATGATTTCTTACAGTTGTATGAGTTTTTTGACATGGGCCAGCATGAGGTTCATAAGGAGATGGGCTTTTGATTTCTTTTTAGTTCAACATCGTGTATTCAGTTTGATTATGCTTTTATTTGGATTTTTCCATAGCAGTAAAAGCAGAGCCGCTTTCCTCTTGGGAGTTCATTTGGTGGTTTTGGATAGAGTATCATCAAGAATTATATCTCTCATTCATAAAAAAAGTACCCCTACGAAAGGAATGTCGGATTTTGAAATTTTAGATGAGGAAACAATATTAGTGACAATCCCCATTAAAAACACGAAGATGAACGCTGACAAATGGTATTACTCTTTTATTCCTAAGGTTGGAACTTGGAAAGCAGGTCAACATATATATTTAAACGTTGGCAAGGTAAAACTATTTCAATATCATCCATTCACAATTTCGAGTTTATCAGAAAGTGGTGAATTGAAATTGATCATCAGAAAGCAGAAGGGATTCACCAAAAAGCTAATGAATAAGTTAATAAATTTACAAGAATCACAAGATTCTGAGAGTGAAATTTCAATCGATCAACCACAGAAAAAAGCTCAGCTTAAAGCACAATTTTTTGGACCATTTGGAGCCAAGTATCAACCTTTAATAACTTTTGATTCTGTTTTGTTTTTAGCTGCTGGTTCCGGGGCTTCCTTCGTTCTACCAGTATGCCACGATCTATTAAAAAAGATAGAATTACGTGAAATCGCAAGAGATTATCTCAATCGCCCCAACAAAGCCCATATTTCTCTTGTTTGGACCATTAAAAAGCCCGAAAATTACTGCTGGTATCAGCATGTATTCGATGAGTTGAATCCTTATATCAAAAGGGGTTTGCTTCATGTTCAAATATACATCACTCAAGCCAATAAAACAAATTACCTGATATCTGCATCATCATCAAATAACTCCACTAAAGATTTAATCCAAGAAAAAAAGGGCAGTGGAGCTGTCATTGAAAGAAGTATTTCCACCAGTCTGCTGAATAATGAGATAACTTATATCAGTGGGAGTCGTCCTGACATTGGTAAATTAATATATGACGAAACCAAATTTTTAGTTGATCGCGATTCTAATTTCAAATCTTTCGCAGTTATGGGTTGTGGACCTGGTCAATTTTCAGATCAAATCAAACTCGAGTGTCAAAAGAGTAGATTTATATCTGGTTCAGGACCTCTTGATATTTATTCTTACACAGAGTCATTCTAGGTATTATGTAATTAAGGAAACGTTTTATTTATTATTTAGTAGGTATAATTTACAGGTATATTGAGAGATTGGTATAGCTTTTTTTTTTGTAATTTTTTCTTTTTATGTTGTATTAGAAGACTTTTCCAGTGAAGATTGCGATAATAAATTCTATCACCAATTTAATGTAGGAAAAGTTTCCAAGAATATCACCAATGATATGACCTATTAAGTGAGATTGTTTAAGGGCAGTTAATAAGTCAGAAAGGGTGATAACTTTATCGTCAATGATCTGATTGACGAGATTAATATCAAAATCGTATTCCGATTCATCAGTGAAAAGTTGTCTTACTATGGATACACCTAATCCAGATTTTTCCAAGGAGGTACAAACGTCATTAACATTTTCATCGGTACCCGCCACACTGGAGATTTCTGTAATGATAGTATCAAGGATATCACGTTTTTTCAAGTTGCTTAATAAGGATTCAATGAGGTTTCCGCTTCCAGAAGTGGATGAAGAAGAGGCTCTAGAAGAGGTTCTAGATGCAGTATTTGATGAAGTCCTTGTGGAGGAAGTAGTTGTTGCAGCAACAGTATTAGTTTTGGAAGATGCAGTAGATGAAGCATCTGCAACAATTTGTTGTAAGACACTATAACTATCAGCAGAAGCAGTTCCAGTCGATCTTGATGAGGTGGTTGAAGTAGTTGAAGCAGTTGAAGAGGAATCTGAAGAGTCGTTGTTACCAAAGAGGAAATCAAATATACTCAGACCTGATGAAGTTGAAGTTGATCTAGAAGTAGTAGAAGTAGTTGAAGCAGAGTCACTATCACCATCAAGACTATCTAAAAGACTATCCAAGAAGCTCAGACCAGTAGAAGTTGACCTAGAAGTAGAAGAAGTAGATGTAGATGAAGATGAGTCGTCATCACCACCACCGAGTAAATCATCCAATAAGTTTGAGATAATTCCACCGCCTGAAGAAGAAGAGGAAGAGGAAGAGGAAGAAGAAGAGGAGCTTGAAGAACTGGAAGAGGAGCTAGAACCAAAACCTAAAGTATCTAACAAACCACCAATAATAGAACTAATGAGACCACCTGAAGAAGATGTTGAATTAGAACTTTCAAAGACGCCTTCAACGACTTTCAAGATACCCGGTAAAACATCATAATCAGTCAAAGTTAATAATACTATATCAAGGGCCAAACCAGAATTATCAGCAGCTTCCAAGAGGGTAGTTAAATTAGCACTCTTTAAATAATCAATTATAATTTGAATGGCTGAACCTTGAGTAAGAGAAGAAGTAGTAACTTGTTTAGTCAAAGCGACACCTTGACCACTTTTATTTAATGAAGTAAAGAGTTGAGTAAGAAGTACATTTTCTCTTTTGGAAAGTTGACTATCACGTTTTTCTATTTTATCATTGAAAAACTGATAAATTTCAGCAAAGTCTATCTCATCCTCTCTTTCTAAAAGACCGACTGGTAAAGATACGACTGAAGAGACGAATATTAATGAAAGTAGAGCGTAAAAGAACCTCATTATATATGACTATGACTTTTATGAATAAGGAAGGATAATTCCAAAGAACTTAAAGAATAGAATAGAAAGTTGAAATTAAGAAAAAAAACCAAAAAGGAACTGATGCAAATTAAGAAAACAAAATAAGGGGAAACGGTTTTTCGGGATTTACCTCTATATTTATAACCATATTTCTCATTTACACAAAAATTTGAATCATCTTTAACTGTGTATATGTTTATTCTTTAAAACTGAATAAGGAACAAGTTTTGATCAACTCTCAAAGTGTCAAATTTTCATTCCTCGAAGATGCATAATTTGCAGTCTCAAATTTCCTAATGCGGTATACAAAAAAAAAAAAAGCCATTAATTTGATTTATGATCAACAAATCCACAAGCCAACAGTCCTTAATCAGAATTTCCTCGAGGATGATCTCACTTTAGTGTATGGTTTTGATATCCCTAAATGCAGCAAGTTGAGGGCGTTATCAAATACGAATTCTTCATTTGGTAAAGCTCTAATCAAAACTTTGTGCTTAGCTCATATCCTTGCCGTGCTAGGAAGAGTGGAAAGTGGAGAAGCTAGAGTAATTTTACGTAAATTTAAAAAAATAATTACAACTCATAAAATTAATAATTAAGTATCTTATAAAATTTCCAACATTGGCTTAATAACTATACCCAGATCAAGGTAGATGGGGCAAATCTCTTGTGTTCTCCTTGTAAGATACTTGTAAAGACTGCGAAAAATCCTAAATTTTTTTCTTTTTTGCCTTCTTTTTGTATTTTATTAGCGAGCGAACGAGAACAAAGAAAAATTACCAAAATAGGAAATGATATTTGTAATGATTTCGAAAATCTCAGATTCAATTATGAATTAATCGTTATAGTTTCATTTTTACACCCCGGTACTTTAAACGGTTACTCCTTCTATTATGATTACTTGTCAAACATTTCTTTGTTTGGAAATTTAAACTTTTGAGTAAGTATTATGAAGACACTGATGAAATTCAGTCAATTCATCTCGTAAGTAGTAGGTTGGTTAATGTTGCAAAAAAGGTAGAGAGGGTGGTATACCCATAATTGATATATATATATATGGAGAGTAATTTACGGAGGTTTTACTGCAAAATTTAATGAACCTTCATATTTTATATATTAATAATAAGTTAATTATACAACGTATCTAAAGCTTGGATTTTCCTTATCAGTCAAATCAGCAAATTCTATATTTTCGACATTTATTTCAGTTGGATTTTTATCTCTTTTTCTATTTTCCCATTCGAGATGAATCCAAAGAATAATTAACATAACCAAACTAATTGCACCACAAATGACAATTGCAAGTTTGGCAGATGAATAATTTGGTGCCTCATTTGATTTAAAAGTTTGAGGACCGACTAAATTACCAACACAGTAGGCAATCAAGTATAAAGCATTAGTAGTTTGTTTTTTGGTAGTACCCAAAACATTAGAACCAATACAAGCCAAAACACAAATAAAACCAATTGGACCAAGAGAATAAAGAGTATAACCAGCCAATTGAACCTTATGATTATTCAGGAAGGCCAACATACATTGAGAAGCAAGTGTAATTGCAGTACCAAAAACTGCCCAAAATAATCTCTTTTGATAAAATTTATAACAATAAGCAAATAAAACACAACCAACTAATTCAACTGCACCCAGGGGCATTTGCATTAATAAAGCTTTACCAGTTGAATAATCTAAATCTTCATTTAAAAGAATTGAACCAAAATTTGTTAAACCACCATTTGGAATATTATTACAAAATGCAAAAATAAAGAATAACCAAGTTTTAACATCAGTTAAAGCTTCTTTAAATTGATGAACTTTAAAATGTTTATTACCAAAACCTTGATTAGTTTCTCTAAGTCTTTCAACAACCATTCTTTTTTCATCTTCATTTAAAAACCAAGCGTCGGCTGGAGTATTTGGTAAATAGAAAAACATAATAATACCCAAAGTAATGGTTAAAACCCCAGTTATAATGAAAACCAATTTCCAAGGAACTATATCAATACTATCTTGATCATTATAAACTCCATAAGCAATGGCACCACTACCTAAAATAGTACCTAAACCATTTGAAGCAAACCATAAAGAAGTAATCAAGAAAACTTCATCCTTTTTATACCAAAACCCAGTATATAAAGTAAAAGCAGGAGTAATAATACTTTCAAGACCACCTTGAATAGTACGAATAAAAATAAAAGCAGGATAACCAGAATCAGCACCATTAGTACCACAAAGCAGACCCATTGCTAAAACAAATCCCCAAAGCATAATGAAAACTGAAGTAGTAGTAATAACTGGAAATCTTTGTAAAAGTAATGAAGTTGGAAATTCAAAAAAAAGATAACCAAGATAAAAAGCGGAACCAGTCCAAGAATATTTATCACCAACCATATTTAAACCAATTTTTGGATCTCTTAAACCTAAAATACTTGCATAAGAATTTGATAATTTATCCATAAATTGAAAACAATATAATAAACAAATTAATGGTAAAAGATACATATTTAATTTATAAAAAAGTTTTTTTGAAGTTTTAGCATCTAATTCAACATGATCTTCAGTATTTCTAATGGCATATTTCATTGCTTCATCAACATCACCAGTAATCTTCACTTCCTTACCAGAAGGTGAAATAATTGAAGTAATTACATTGGCTGCATGTTGTTTATCAATATCAGTATCTGAAAATGAAATAACGGTATTAAGTTTTTCATCCGTATTGGTTTTTTCATTTATTACCAGCATCTTTAATTATGGAAAAGAGAAAAAAATTGAATTGGTTGCAACTGAAAACTTCACCAAGTTGCAATTTGATTCGAGGGGGAATCAGTGGTTTATAAGGGTTTTTAATCAGTTGATAAACGAAACTTCGTGTAATGTGAAAAAAGAAAAGAAAAAGAAAAGAGACAAAAAGAATCAAAATTGCAATATGATTATACATTATCTTATCGTGGATAATCCTTTATATTGAAAAAAAAAAATTAGACGGAATTGTCCAGAGACGGAATTGACAGGAATACTGTCAAAGTTTAATCCACAGTATTTTTTTCATTTGGCACATTTTGCCGGATTTAATTTAATTCTTTTATTTCGTTCTTTTCAATGAATGCTAGTTGGACTGCATGATTAAGTTAAGTGAATAGACTCAGTAAAGGTATATTTTCATATAATTAAAGAGGAGATGGTATCATGAAATTCATGAAAAATCTTTTACAATTTGATAAGGTAGATTAGTTAGATAGAATAGCCAAGAATCTGCTTAGGGTTGCTTCATCTAGAATGCGATATATATACAATATAATAAAATAATATCTTGACGTGTAATCAAGTAGATAGTTATCATGAAGGTTATCTAAATGGAATAGAGTGTATAGAGAAGGCGAAGACAAAAATCATCGGTAATTTTTCGGTGATTTTCCGGTGCGAGAAGTTGTCTGATTGCCTTATAATCGTAATCTTTTTCTTTTTTGTAATGGAGATGAAATTAGTGAATGAGATGATTTACGAGGAGTACCCTATTATTATTGATAATAAAGGGTGTAATTAGTAGATTTATAGTAGGAGAGATAGAAGCTACATGTAGATGAAGGATTTGAGTTAAAGGGAAATATGCAAAAACGAATAAAGAAAATGGGGAATTAATGAAATATGCAATTAAAAACTATACAAGAAACAATCATAAAACATCATCACGAACATACCAATGATCATTATTTACTAGACCTAAATTAATATCATTAAAATAATCCCAAGAATCTTTACGGAAAAGGGGTAAATCATTTAATTTTGATACATCATAATCAGTAAAATGATCAACATCAATATTAGTTAATTGATGACGATGAGAACATTCAGCAATAATTTGATATTCATCTAATAAGATTGGATTATTACAAGCACCTTTAAAAGTTAATTTAGTATGATTTAAATTAGCAAAACGATTATTAATATTAGAAGGAGATTTTGAACAAATTTCATCAGGAACCCACATATTAATATCATTTTGATAATTATGATTAGCAAAATGAGATTTTGTTGTAAAAGAAGATTTACCATATTTTCTAGTTAAAATTCTTGAAACGTTATGAGGGATATAAATTGAAGCACCTTCAAACCAAGTATGACGAATTGGTAAAATTTCTTCTAAAGAATGCCAATTCCAATTTTTACAATGAATTGACATTGCTTTTGAATGATCTAATTGTTGATCAATTGGTAAATCATTATAAAATTCTGGAGGTGGATTAAAATTTGAATGACTTAAAGCACTAATATCAATATAAAGACCACTATTAATATCAATAAATCTTGCATCAATAAAATTACGACCATTACCTTGTCTAATATAAGTTGGACTAACTTCTAATAAATATTTTGAATTACCATATCTTGGATTTTCTAAAATTAAAGATTGATTAAAATTTTTTGCTAAACGATCTAAATGAACAATTGGTAATTGAATATCAATATCAGTATCCCAAGGCATATTAACTCCATTATAAGCCCAACCTAATAAAGAACCATAATTAACCCAACTAGCAAAATTATTAGCTTCAGCAAATTTAAACCAAGCTCTAACCATATGATGAATAACACTTTGACGTTCACGATCACCAATAAATCTTTTAAAAAAAGGATAAGCTAAATGATGAGATCTACCTTTAACAACATCAGAATAAATCCAAGGATATTTAAAAAAACGATCAGCTGAATCAACAATTGAATCAGCATATTCTAAAAATTTTAAATAATCATAATCATCTTTAGTAATTGATTTATCATTTAATTTTTTTTGCAATTTAAAAATTTCTAAATTTGGATTAAATACAAAATCTTCTGCTTTAACATCAATTTGTTTTTGTAAATGTTTAAATTTATAATTTTTCAAATTTAAACTATTAATATTTGAATCAATTTTTTCAATATTATTAATTAAATCATTTTTATTAATTTGATTAGTATCATTAATCAAATTAACTCTTAATTTTTCAATAACTGGAATTTCAATAAAATTATCATCAGTTACTGCGATAATTTTTGATGGAATTTTTTTAAGACAATATAAATTTGACATACCTCTATAAATTTTTTTATTATAAGATTCCATATAATAACCATTAACATTTGAAAATTTCATTAAAAATTCATCACATTCACCATTTGGATTTAAATTTCTATAATTATTTAAAATTTTATTAGCAGATGATAAATCAACCCAATCATCCCAATGAAATACAATTCCATCACCTTTTAAACTTTTAATTTTTGAATCTTCATTATTAATATATTTTAATATTTCATTTGTTGAATATCTTGGATTAAAATTTGATATTTGATGTTGATATAAAGCATGAGATTCTAATAATTCTTGACTAATATTATTATTAATTACATTAACATTTAATATATAACTTATAATTAATATAAATGTTAATATTAAAAATCCAACTCTAATTTTTTTATTATAAAACCGAGGTATCATGATTATGACTTAATGACTAAATGAATGAATGAATGAAAGAAGGGTAATGATATTTGAGATATACTCAATGAGATTTACTCAATAAGATTACTCAATAAGATTACTCAATAAAAAAAAAAATGCAAGATTAATATCAAATCATCAATATAATGATGATAAAAGAAAAAAAGAATGATAGAAGAATGTTAGTTAATGATATAGTCTAATTAAAAAATCGAAAGACTTGAACTAAAAAGAAATTAAAAAAAGAAAAGAACTTGAAAATTTGATTTTTGTATTAACTTTGTTTGTTTGTATTATTTGTATTATTTGTATTATTTGTATTATATGATTGTACTATTTGTACTATTTGTATTATTTGTATTATTTGTATATTAATATATTATACCTTATAATCAGGTTATGATTCAAACGATTTGGTGTTTTGTTTATTTTGGTTAAAATGTTAAAATGTTAAAATGTTAAAATGTTAATGTTAAAATGTTTATTGGTGTGTTGGTGTTTTGTAAAAGATATTGTTCTTTTCAATATTAAGGGCTCCTACTTCCTTTTTTCTTATTAACTATTAACCATTAAATATATATATTCAATTAATTGAAATTTATTTTAGTGTTACGAGCAATTGATGTCAGCCTTTTTTTTCTTTCTTTTGTTGGTTGAAACTTAGCCTTGCGAGGTCGTGTGAGCAGTCTTTTGATGTATATCAGATTATATTACTACATTGTATATTGTATATTATACTTTGTACTTTATATATTGTATATTGTATATTGTATATTGTATAGTTGTATAGTAAGTATAGTAAGTTGTACAGTAAGTATAGTAAGTATAGTAAGTAGTACAAGTTATACTCCACTTCTCCCCATTGGTATTTACACGAGTAATCCCCCCCACATCCCCAAGCCCTAATAGTTTACAAGAAAGTTTACAAGAAAACAAGTTTACAAATAGATATACTTGAACATAGAAAGTATATACATGAACATATACAAAATATTGTAATTAACATATCAACTACAAGATGATTTGTCGTGGGTTTCATGTAATATGAGTCTTAGCTGTATGTATTGATAGATGTATAAGTAAAAGAATAGCTTAAAGAAAATAGGCAAATGATAAACATTCTTCATTTACATATATAAAGTATATACATATATAAAGTATATAAAGTATATAAAGTATATAAAGTATATAAAGTATATAAAGTATATAAAGTATATAAAGTATATAAAGTATATAAAGTATATACAACAGAGATATCTCCGCATGGAACTGGCCAATGGCTGCCGGAGTTTTGGCTGTATTACGTAATTGATTACATAAGTGATTACGTAATTGAGTATGTGGTATGGGTAGAGTATGGATCTATAGATCTTAAATTACAAACAAGACCATATTTCATCTATTTATACTGTAGTGTATAGTATAGTATAGTATAGTATAGTATAGTATAGTACAGTATAGTATAGTATAGTATAGTATAGTATAGTATAGTATAGTACAGTATAGTATACTATATAGTACAGTATATTATATGGTACAGAATAGTATGTATAGTATACTATATAGTATAGTATACAATATAGTATAGTAGTATAGTATGTATAGTAGTATAGTATGTATAGTAGTATAGTATGTATAGTAGTATAGTATGTATAGTAGTATAGTATGTATAGTAGTATAGTATGTATAGTAGTATAGTATGTATAGTAGTATAGTATGTATAGTAGTATAGTATATATTTGATGGGTCGGTACACACACGCAACCGCCGGGCAATGAGCATCCCCCAGTTGCTTTTTGATACATTTGATTCCTAACAATTCCGGGATTTACCCCATATTTAGTTTACTACATCAGTATATATACATTTTAATATCAAATATTTGAGTTGATTAAATACATGAATTGATTAAATACATGAATTGATTAAATACATGAATTGATTAAATATTTAAATGATTAAATACATGAATTAAAGTATGACTAAAAAATTATCACCATTAGAGAAAAGAAATAGAAAACCAGCCTCAAGGGCTTGTGTATTTTGTCATTCAAAACATTTACAATGTTCAAATGAAAGACCTTGTAAAAATTGTATTAAAAGAAATTTAGGTAATCAATGTCAAGATGTTATTAGGAAAAAGGCAAAATATTTAAAATTAACAAAAGATCATTTAAATGATACATTAAATGATCCATTAAATGATAATAAACAAATTAAAATTGAAAATAATGATAAAATTTTAAATAATGATAAAATTTTAAATAATGATAAAATTTTAAATAATGATAATTTATCAGATATTTCTGATTCAGTATCTTATAATTCAAATAATTTTAATTCAAATTATTTAAATCAAGAATATTTAATGTTGGGTGATATTTTATTACATTCAAAACCTTCAAGTCCTTCACCTTCAAGTAATTCAGAATTTAATACTAATAATACAATATCACCTTCAAATATTTTAAATGATCAATTAATTAATAATCATTTAAAAAGTTCAAGACCTTTTATACTGTTAGGTAATTCAGATCAATCAAAAAATCAATTTTATCAATTTCAATCAAATTCAAATTCAATTTCATCATCATCATCAAATTCTTTAAATTCATCAGATTATATATCTCCTTTAATATCTCATCATTTATATCAATCAGTTCAAGATATTTATTCAAATAATATTATTAATTTTGATTATCCTCAATCTTATCATCTGTTAACAAAATTTTTAAAAACAAGATTTAGTGGTAATGATTTATCAAATATTGAAAAAATTAATAAACGTAAAAAATTATTAATTATTTTAAAATTAATTGCTAGTTATAGACCAACTTTTATTTCAGCTCATAAATCTTTATTAAAACCTTTTGATTTACAATTTTTAGAAATGTCTTTCCAAAGATCTCTTATTGATTATGAAAATTTATCAAAATTAAATAGTAGTCCAACAATTATTTGGAGAAGAACTGGTGAAATTGTTTCAATTTCAAATGATTTAATTAATTTATTAGGTTTTAATTTAAGTCAAATTTTATCAAAAAGAACTTTTATCCTTGAATTAATGTATGATGATGAATCAATTGTTAATTATTTTAAATTATTTAAATCAGTTGCTGTTGGTAATTTACATCTGAGTATTAAAACTAATTGTAAATTAATTAAATTTGATAATAATTTAAATGATGATATTAATTCAAATCAAAATTTAAATGAATTTATTGAATTTTGTTCAGTTTGGACCGTTAAAAGAGATTTATTCGATTTACCAATGTTAATCGTTGGTCAATTCTTACCAATCTTACCTGCTGGTGAAGGTGTAAGAATGTATTAGTTTCATTGTTAAAGTAATTAAAAATGGTTGCAAACATCACTCCACTTTTGCTCTTTTGAATCGTCTGGCACGACCCTCTCCCAAATCTCCTCATTTCCTATGAAGCACACCACTTTTTGCAATCATATAAATATCTTATTCTCTTCTCTCATTTTCTTGTCTGTTTATTCATAATCATCTATTTATTCATTTACTTACTCATTTACTTATTCAATTACTTATTTATTTATTCATAATGACTCCAAAACAAGTTACTATGGTTGGTGCTACCGCTTATGGGGTATTTGCTTATTGTATGGCAAAATACTATTACGATAATTGCTCTTTGAGAAGAATCTTTGTTAACGTTGATCCTGCTTACGATCGTAGACTTGGTCATCGTTCCTAATTTATATATTTATTAATGTATTATTTTATTTCTTTGAGTATCTTGTAATTTCTGCTCTATTTTCTTAAAAATTATCATTTAATTCATTCTTGTTTCCCCTTGTTCTTGTTTCCCCTTGTGTAATACTTAACCCTATACAAGTATTGATATACCTACTAAAACAAAAGTATTTGCAGGTTATTACATTATAAACTGTCAATTGTGCAGCCGTTAAACGTCTTTACAAGTCCGGAACAAATTTCTGAATCGGGATAAGCAGTACTGTACAAAACGTCATCTCAACTCATCTTTCATCTCAATTGGTCTAATTATAGTTGACAATGATTTAACAAAAAGTTCTTTGAACCGCTTATCTTTTGAAATATCTGTAATCAAGCCAACTGAATCATCGTTTAGAGCCACTCATTCAAAATTCCATAGTCTTTTGCATATTTTAGTTAATCTTATTATGTGGCTCGCTCGATGGGAAAATATTTTTTTTTTGACTTATCTCTTTTTGTCTTCTTTCTCTTTGTCTTCTTTCTTTTTTTTTTTTTTCTATTGTTGATAAGTTTTTCTATTCTATTTTTTTTTTTCACCGTTAAAATTTCAAAACCATCTCTTATATATACGGCCAATCCCGTTATTTGAGCTTTATTTATAGACTTTGCATTTCTACTTGAATCAATATTTTCATTAGTATTCTAAGTTTTGATCATTTGAACTTGGAAATTGAATTTGTTAGGAAATTGGCATCCAGCTTTCTCTTTACTAGTCAAATCCTAGAAGTAGTTATTCGGGAACTCGGGATCCGGATCATATAAGGTACATTAAATGGAGAATGTCCGAGTCATTGAAAGATAAATCAACTAGTTTCGAACATGTTTATTCGGAAAAATTGAATGAGGATAATGGATCCTTTACTTCACGTTTTATCAATTCATTTAAAAAAGCCGATGTTGAATCCGATGAAAGTATTTCACAAATGTCTGATATTGAAAAGGCAAATTATTTTGCTTCTCATCAACCACTTCAACAATCGCTTAAAAGTCGTCATCTTTTTTGGTTAGCCATTGGTGGGGTTCTTGGTTCTGGTATTTTTGTTAGTAGTGGTTATAATTTATCAATTGCCGGTCCAGCAGGTCTTTTAATTGGTTATGTGATTGTTGCTTATGCTATTCTTTGCGTCATTTTATCATTGGCAGAAATTGCAACTCAATTCACAGTTTCTGGTTCTTTCGTTTCTTTATTCGGTAGATTTTTAAGTCCAGCCTTTAATTGGGTATTTGGTTTAGTTTATGCTCTTTCTTGGCTTATTTCTTTACCTTCAGAACTTGTTGCTATTGCTGTAACTATTCAATATTGGAATGATACCATTAGTCCCTCCGTTTGGGTAGCTATTTTTTATGTCCTAATTGTTATTATTAATTTATTTGGTGTTAAGGCTTGGGGTGAAACAGAATTCATTTTATCCATTATTAAAGTTTTAGCAGTTATTGGTTTTATCATTTTAGGTATTTGTATTATTTGTGGTGTTGGTGATCAAGGTTATATTGGTGCAAGATATTGGCATAATCCGGGTGCTTTTAATAATGGGTTTAAAGGGGTTTGTTCTTCATTCATTAGTGCAGCTTTCACTTTTGGTGGTACTGAATTAGTTGCAATTGCAAGTAGTGAAACTAAAAATCCTCGTAAATCTTTACCAAAGGCTACTAAACAAGTTTTCTGGAGAATTACCTTGTTTTATATCCTTTCAGCTCTTATTATTGGATTCTTGGTTCCTTCAAATGATGATTTATTACTTGATGGCCTGGGGGTTGCTGCTTCTCCTTTTGTTATTGCTGTTGCAAATGGTGGTATTAAAGTTATTCCTCATATAATGAATGCAGTCGTTTTATCTGCATCATTTTCTGTCGGGAACTCGTGTGTTTATGGTTGTTCAAGAGTTTTGGCAGCAATGGCAGTTCAAGATCAAGGATTCTTACCTAAAATCTTTGGTTATGTAGATAGAAAAGGTAGACCTTTGGTTGCAATTTTATTCACTTGCTTAGTTGGTTTACTCGGGTTCTTAGTAGAATCAGCCAATGAAGGTACAGTATTCACTTGGCTCTTCTCCGTTTGTTCTTTATCATCCTTTTTCACTTGGGCTGCAATTTGTGTCACTCATGTCAGATTTAGAAGAGCTTTATATGCTCAAGGTAGAGGATTAGATGAAGTTATTTTTGTTTCTCCAATGGGACTTTTCGGTTCAATTTCTGGTATCATTATTTTAAGTTTAATTGTTATTGCTGAAATCTGGATTTCTATTTGGCCAATTGGTGAAAGTGCTTCTGTATCTACTTTCTGGCAAAATTGTCTTAGTTTACCTTTAATGATCATAATGTGGTTTGCCTATAATATTGTCAACAAATCATTTACCCCATTGTTGATTAATTTAAAAGATATTGATTTAGATACCGGTAGAAGAGATTGGGACGTCGAATTGTTAAAACAAGAGCTCGCCGAAGAAAGAATAGCTTACAATGCTAAACCATTTTATTATAAAGTGTATAAATTTTTCTGTTAAATAGTTCTTCTTACTTTTAAAACTTTCTTACTTTTAAAACTTTCTTAATTTTCTATTTATATAATCATCTAATTGCTCTACTACTATTTATTGTCTTTTTTTTTTCTTCATTTAATTATTTTTTTCATTCAGTTTCATCCTTAGATGCTTTTATATATGATCTCAAAAATAAATCTATCACAACTTTATCATCAGATTCTTCGTCTTGACTTTCAATTGATAAAGGTACAGCGGAAACTGCATCTGGATTGGTTTGTTTGGTCTCAGCGAAATATGATTCCATAAATTCCGGTGCAACTATTAAGTTTTTCTTATCCTTAAAATGCTTTTTTATTGGTCTTTGATTTTCATCTTTACCAAACGTACTGTCTAATTCAAATCTAGCCAAATCCCCTACATTATTGAATGATGGTCCATCTGTATACTTTTTCGTTCCATCCAATGGGCCACCTTGAATGTAGTATGGATATCTCACTTCGGAATCCAATTTACCAATAATCTCGACTTCCTTTTCATTGTACCCTAATTTCCTGGCAGTCTCTTGCCAAGTTTGTTGACTGAAGAACTTTTCAACATCCTTTGAAGTTAAATTTGACATTATTAAAAAGATAATTGAATTAGTTATACTTGTAATGAAAAAACACTCATATTACTTTTGATAATATTCTTAAGAAGCAAGCTTGCAAATTCGTGACTTTTTTTGCGACGACTGCAAAAAACAATTTGTACACTACTAAAAGATATAATCTATCAGAAACTAAAAGACAAAAATGCAGCACTTTTCAAAAGGTGGCCTTAACCTCAACGTTTCATATAGAAACAAGTATCGTAGAAGATCCGTTGCTTCTTATAGGGCTCCTGTAAGGAGAGTATATTCACAATTTTATAGTAAGGTGTCGCTCCCCTTCGCTCCATCTACAACGGTACTAAAACTCACCGCTACGATGTTCGATCTACACATGAAGTTTTCCAAAGCATCACAAGGGGACTCAAACTTAGAAGAAAGGACCATTGGTTCTAAATAGGCATAACTATATCGAAGGAATGATTTGACAATCTACATTTTTAAGTAAGTGTTGATTACATAAGTAATTACATAATACGCCAAAAACAAAAAAGCGCTAAGTATAAACAAAAAGAAAAACACATAAAAAAGTGTAAAGTTGTTTATATATGAGATCAAACTAAGCTAACAAACGATATAATGTCTGAAAATATATTCGAATTGAAAAAAGAAATAAAGAGGAGAATAATCGTTTTGATTGGAAGTGGGACTCAGCATGGTACTAGTATCAATTACCTAAATGATAGTGCTCATGAAATATATGTTATGTGCAACTATCCTGTTTACATTAAATATCTCGAGTCTTTACTTCAGCCTCGTGACTTACAAACACATATAATTTCAGTATTCAACAACTTTGAAGAAGTTTATCCATTGTTATTTTTGCTCAATCAAATGAGTACAAGTGAATTAAGGGAGAAAAATAAGACAAAGTTCATCAATAATTTAAAATATTTCATGAAATTATCAACTTTAGATAATGCAGAAGATTACGATGGTAATAATATACCTATAAATCTTTCAAATGGACAAGCGGAGAATCCACTCGATTTTAGTTTAACAATTTTACTTGACTCCGATCTGTTCTCACAAGATCATTTGTTACCTTACAGTGTATCAACCCAGCAAGTTTTAAGATTTCTTAGCTTGAAACATAGTGGCTCATTCGCTGTTATTTCAAATACTCAATCTTTCTTATCGAATGCCAACTCAATCGTTTCATTATTGAAGTTTATAGAACAAGGCACATTATCCGATAATCAACAATTACAGAAAGAACTGCATTCATATGGTGAGAACTCCCCTCCAGAGCCTATATCGATTTATGATGAAGATGGCGTCTCCGTTGCCGATAATTTATACGTGAACATATTAATACCTTTAGGATGGGATTCGTGGAGCAAAATCGAAATTTTGGCAAAATCTGCTGTTCATGGTGGACCTCATTTATCAAATAATAGACTTCTCTCAAGTTTAGAAGAAATTCAAGAATTCAATGGCATATATGAAAAGTATCTCAGATCCGACTCAATTGATAACCAAACTCAAAATAAATTGATCAAATACGTGACAATTGAAGAGGAAACCCAAGATACCAATGATGATATTGCAAAGGAAAGTGTATTTACTAAATCATTAAATTTTCATGGCTTATTAAAAGAAGCAATCACTGAGTCTTATTACATGTCTTGAAAAGCTCGTTTCTTCCCTCATTTGCATTTCTTTCAGCATAAATTCATTCTCTATCAACAAGCTATATTATTCTTATTCTTAACTCCATCCCATATGCTTATTTTGCAATCTTTTTGATAGTTTAATATGGCGTTGATTCATTTTTCTAAACGCGTTAAAGCGTAGAAGCCTGCACACAATTTGTATACAAAAAAAAAAAAATATCGACGAACCCACAGAAAAAAAAAAAACCGATGCCAACGTACGCAGACGTACTGAGATGTATGAAAAGTTACAAATGTTCTAATCTATCCTGAAGCAAAATATAGACTTTTTTGAATAAATATATTTATAATTAGCTCATTTCAAGCTTGTTTCCCTTGCATAGCTATTTTTTTTTATTCCCACATTGCTAAACCCTGAAATTTACCTTTTTGGCAAACTTTTGATCTAGAATTAAGACGGTATAAGGAATAGCACAATATTTAATAATGGGACTGATAGAAACTGATGATCCGTTGAGTAAAAATACTGCCAGATTATCTATTTCAACGGCTGAAGGAGAAAATCAACGAAATCAAGTTCGTGAGTTCTTGAAAACTTCCGAATTACAATATGGCAGAAGGGATTCTGCAGTTTCAATTACATCCTTCAATGATGATGATGATTCCAAAGAAAAGAATGACGAACTGAGACCTCTAAGTCCCAAAAAGAGTTTAGGACAAGAAGCAAATGGCGAGCCTGCCGTCGAAAAGAATACCAGTAAAAGAAGAAGATCATCTGCTCATTCTATTGCATTACTTACTCAAAAAAAGAAACAGATGAAAACAGAGCCATCCAATGACGAGCCAGAAAATGATGATGAGTCTAAGAGCAAACGTAGGAAACATAAAAAGAAATTACAGAAGGCACTCGCAATTGCTGATATTATAGCTAATGAAGGTAAACACTGTGATCCAATGGTAAAAATCAGTCATATTAGATCCTTTATTTTGGATGTATTTGTTAAAAAAGCTGATATCAGACGAATTCCTTTCAAATTGGTGAATCGAAAAAATCATAATATTGTGTTTTGCTTTATTCCTGGAGTCTCTAGAGAAGATTTTGGAGCCAATTTTGATAATAGATCTATAAAAGGTCCAATACCGATGAATGATTTGAAAGTTGCGGAGGAACTCGATTTTTTTGAAAAAAATTTCGATAGTCTTTATCCTAGTTGCAGTCCTGGTAGTAGAGATAGTTTACACCTGGCTTTACAAGCATTGATTAATGTTCCTTTAACTGATGGTCAAAAAAATGCATTAATGAGACTGCTGAAAAAAGATAAAATAATATTACCAGATTTATTGATGACAAAGGAAGAATTGCAACAGCATAATTATCCAATGCACTCATCTTTACTAAAAGATCCAGTGACTATCGAAGGTAGTGAGTGGGTCGAAACCAAACAATTTGATCATGAAGGGTCTCATACTTTCAGTCTTGACTGTGAATTTTGTCAATCAGCTAGTGGGAAAGTATTAACAAGAATTTCAATTATTGATTTCGATGAAGATATTGTACTTGATACCTTTGTGAAGCCAGACGTTGAAATAACTGATTATTTAACTAGGTACTCTGGTATAACCGAGGAAAAGCTTGAAGGAGTAACAACCACATTAAAGGATGTACAGGAGAAGCTTTTATCAATTGTTTCTTCAAATGATATTTTAATTGGACAATCATTGGAATCAGATTTGAATGTTTTAAAGATCAAACATCCAAAAATCATTGACACTGCACTTATTTATGATCATACTAGGGGTCCACCAATGAAACCATCATTAAAATGGCTCTCTGAAAAACATCTTGGTAAATTGATTCAACAGGGAGAAGCTAATGGAGAGGGTCATTCATCAGTTGAAGATTCCAAAGCTTGTCTTCGATTAGTAAAGATGAAATTATTAGAAGGGAGATTATTCGGTAAGAATGTTGGTGAAGCTCTGCTTTTTGAAAATCTTAATGAAAAATCCGTTGAACCTTTAAAATCATCAATTATAGATTATACACCTTTAAGAGATTGGGATAATTCTCTTTCGGAACATAATTCATATTTACTGAAACATCAAGCCCACAATGATGATGAAGTGGTTAATTTTGCATTAAAAGATATTGAAAATGGTCATCAGTTTACCATTTTAAAATTAAGAGAACTTGAATATAATTCTGGTTGGTCTCCTGTGCCCAAGTCATATAATGGGTATTTAAGAGACTCTGTCGATGAATCAACTGATAAAATTCTGAGTAACCTTAACCCTGAAGAAAGATCTAAATTGATAAAACAATTAAATGAAAGGTTACACGAGCTTTATTCAAAATTACCTGATAATACTATTTTTATTATAAACACTGTTATGAGTGATCCTAAAGAAGTTTTCAAACTACAAGCAATTAGAAGAACATTTCAAAATTTACAAAGGGAAGGGGCCAATTTAGATAATTTAAGTCCAGAACAAAACTGGACTTTCGATAGAAGATGTGAATTGGGTAATGCAGTTGATAATGCCAGAAATTGTATGACCTTCATTGGTATAAAAAGAAATGAAGAATCTACACCTCAACCGGAGGACAATTAAATATACATTCTGAAAATCTCATATAAAAGTAAAAAGATAAGAGTAGATTATTTATAGACAGTTTTTTTTTTTATCTCTCATAATAGAATCACAAGTGGGGGATAGCGTAGAGTAAGCAATTGTTAATAAGGAAAACGTCAGAGTTCTTTTACTTGACTTGACTTTCCGGTTCTATACCTGCTTCTGACAAAGAAGCCATTTCACCTTCTTCTGGATTAATACTTATTGCATTTGTCAATTGATCATTATCGAGTTCTTTAGTAACTTCCTTACTTCCGTGAGGTTTAATTGTAGATGGTTCTTTATCACCTTCATTTTCAGCAACTATTGGAGTTTCTTCTTTTGCTTGATTTTCATTAAAATTAGTACCATCAGCAAATGTGACTCCCTTACTCAATTGAGAGGTTTGAGGAATTGGAGTACCATTTTTAACTATATTATGATCAACTAAGGGAACTTCATTATAATATTTCCATTTAGATAAATCCAATACATCATTTTGGTTAAAACGATGATCTTTCTTAGGAGCACTATCATCTCTATACCAACCTTTCAATTTAATATTTGCAAAATCAACTGATCCAAAATCTTCAGTTGGATTATACCAATCATTAATCCAAGTAACGGATTCAACCGCATGATGTGATTGAGGCGGTCTACCTGGACCCACTGGAGTAGACGGAGTAACACTTCTAGTAAAGGTGCTCATTATTTGCCTAATACGTTATTGACCGTTTAAAATAAATGTTTCGAATTGTATATCGCAAATTTATATTACAAAAGTAAGAGTTTAAAGAAAAGAATGAAGATTAAAATGATGAAATACCCAAATGTACCTCCATCATCTTAAGCTTTCCCGCACAACTTGGAACAGGGAGAGTGTACTTCGAATGATATACTCATTATTATTTATTCATTTTTTTTTTTTTTTGTTTTGTTTTGGCGTTTTTTCTTTTTTCTTCTTTCTAAGCCAAACTTCGAAAGACTGAAAGAACAAGAAAGACAAAAAAGACAAAAAAGCAAAAAAGAAAAAATCGCAACCCTTTGGGCGTATGCAGGACAACAGCGATTAACGCGGGGGAAGAACCCGTACATACACACACAAATTTTTTTTACAGCCAATTTACAGTCAGTTTACAGTCAGTTTACCGTTAGTTTACAGTTAGTTTACAGTCAGTTTACAATTACAGTAACATTCAAGTCAATAATAAGTCGTAAAGTCAATAAGTATTAGTTTGATGCTATTTGATGTTGCTGTTCAGAGGTGCAGAAGCCATGTCTGGTGACAAAGGACACATTTCCGAACAATGACCAGGCTCTGAGCATGTAGGACATTCATTTACCCAAGGATGAAGTATTTGATGATGTTGACAGTAAGCCCCTTCTTCATTCATTCCTTCTTCAAATTCTTCAGAGGCTTCATCTTCTTCCTCATGGTGATGATGATCATGATGGTGATCGTGATGGTGATCATGTCCATGATCATGTCCAAGACACTGCTCATCATGTGAATGGGCACGGGTTAATCCATTTTCTTCCATTTGACGTTGTCTTAATTCTCGTTGTCTTTTAAGTGCCTTCAGTTTTGCATTTTCTAGTTTTCTTTTAAATTCTTGCCGCCTTTCTTCATCTTTTCTGACTCTTTCATTATACCATTTAATCATTTGTCTTGGTTTAGTGCCAAATAATGCTTCGTATTCACAAAATAAACAACAACTCGTTTGTTGTTTTTCCTTAATGACAGATTCATTAGTATTATCATAATTCTTTTTATTCTTCTTCTTCTTATTTTTCTTCTTATTTTTCTTTTCATTATTATTATTATTATTTGAATTTTCTTCAAGGTTTGTATGTATATTTAATTCTTTAATCGATGGTAACTTCATATTACCATTTTTACCAAATCCTCTCGAATTCAAACTCATTAGGCGTAATTTTTCTTCAACGTTACTATAAGTTGGAACCAATTCACCATTTCGATCATATTCAAATGTAAATTCACAAGAAGGTCCATCATCTTCATCATATCTTGAATGCAGTTCATTTATTGGACAATCACACATCTCTTGACCATGTTTTTCACATTCAGGAGCGGTATTAAGTTCAACCTCAATCGTAGGAGGATAATCATATTCAAATTCTTCTTCATTATCAATTTCCCTTAAATCATAATCATCTTGATTTTCATTCTCATCGAAATATAAATCACCAGTATTTCCTTCATGTAATCCTTCTTCATCTTGGGTATCATAAAGTGAAAATCCTTCCCTTTTTGGTGGTTGTATACCTTGCCTACTTTTCATAACTATTTCTGTTAATCGACTTCTCAAAAAATCAATCTCTGATTCTTTAAGTAATCCTTGAACTTGATTTTTTTTAGAATCTTGGTGCAAATTCGGTATTTCCGGTATTCCTTCACTTTCTTCAAGTTTATGAATTCTATCACTAAAATCAGATGATGCTTGTTCTAAAGCATCAAGTAAACTATAATTAAAAATTGGCTTTTGCTTATTCCTATCAAAATCATCATCCTTGGGAAATGGCAGAAATTGTTCATCTTTCGATTGCTCTTGAAACTGCTTATTAATTACCTGCAGCCATGCATCGTAATTCTGCAGAACGAGTTCAAATAACTTTTGAGGATCGCTTTTATAACTTGAAGTCTCTTTGTTAACTTGATCATTACTAAGTTCATTCGTTTTTGATTGATCTTCATTGCTTCTTATTTTCTCGAAATTCTCATCATTCACTGCATTATCAACAGCTTTATTCATTCCGGGCATTATATCATACACATCAACTTTAAATTTAAAGACTTGTAGGTTTCGGTAATTGAAGATTCCTAGCCATTAAGTAAATATTTTCAAAAAAAGTCTTCTCGTTTTGATCTTTTGACCAAGACACTCCTTTTTTTTTTGAACTTTTTTTTTACCTTTAGTTTTGTTTGGTATTAGCTTTTTGGTTTTTTTGCAGATTTTTACACGAACTGTTTTACACTGTTTTACATTTACAACCAAATATAAATTATAGTATCTAATTACTTATAAGTACTTTGGTATATATCAAAGAAATTCTAAGGAAGATAAAGAAATGGTTTTAATCCTTCTTTAATGTTCTTTGCTTTTCAGCATTCTTTATAACTTTTTCATCGACAAACAATCCTTTACGTCTTCTAACTGTATTCATATATCTTCTGGCGACATTTTCTCTTTCAGCAAATTCACCTAATTCTTCTAAATCTTCTTCAGTATGGGGGACCCAGAAAGGATCGATATCTAACATATCAAAGCCATCGAAAACCAATTGAGGACTAGCAGCACCTGAAGTCTTCTTTCTAATATCTTCAGAAAATCCAAATGCTTCCACAACTGGAAGTCTAGCTTCGATTGTGAAAAATGGAGTTCCCTCTTTCATTTCTTCAGAAATTATATCACCACCTCTTCTTTGAACAACCGCATAGACTTTACCCAATACTTCGGCCGAAGCTTGTATATCACAAGTATACATGGCCAAAAATAAACGAGGACCATTAAGTAAGAAATTATGATGAATTAAATCTCTAGTATGAGTGAGTATACGTCCAGGTAAGTTCAAGGTATTATCTGCGGCATCTTCCAGAACACTCGTTCTATTAATGATGACCAAAGATCCTTGCAATGGTTCAGAGGCCAATGGCCCTTCACGAGTAGCCAATTGAAATCCGTTCAAAATGTTTGTTTCGTATTCATATCTATCTTTATCACTGAGTTTGAAAACATGTCTGAACTTATCACCATTTGAAGGGCCTTCGATAAATATATTGGGCCCTGTTCTTTTTGGCCCAAAACATATGATATTTTCAACCAATTGTTCGATAGTTTCAAAGCTTGATTCGAATCCTTCAAAAGCTTCAATCAATTTCTTTTTAAAGCCATTAGAATGTTCAACAGCATCCTTTCCAGTGTTGGTCAAGCCATAATTTATAAATTCTGAAACTTCTTTTTCCAGTTCAACTAAAAGTTTGGTAACAGATTTAGGTAATGACAAAACATTAATATCTATATCAACCCCTTCGACCTCAGGTTTATCTTCAGCATCAAATACAGCAGCATTATTTTCAGAATTTGCTCCAGCTAAACCTTCTCTAAAAGGGATAACCGGTTCTTTGACGGTTACTTCACAACCAGTGGCGAATCTTGTCTCAAGATCTTTCAAACATCTTTCCAAATGTAATTCACCAGCGACACACATGATAAGCTCACCCGAGTCATCATCTACGTACCACTCCAAAACAGGATCTGCTTTCGCTAGTAAGTCCAAACCTCTTTCGAGCTTCCCTAATTTCAATGGGTTCATTGGTTCAACAGCAATTCTCATAATTGGTTTGTTATGAATTAAAGTTGAAGTAGATGCAAAGTTGATAAGAGGTTTATCATCGGGTATATCAGACATAAGTGTAGCATTCTTTAGGACAACGTTATCAAGACCGACTACACCAACAATATTTCCTGCTGGTACTCGGTCAACTTTAACAAATTCTTTACCCATAATTAAAAATAATTCTTTTATTTCGATTTCTTTAGTGATTTGAGATTGATTTATTGGATCATCATTTGGAATAGAAGGATTATATTTTGGACCAACCACTGTAATTTTTTGTCCTTTAGATAATGAACCAGAGTAGATACGAGTGAAAGCTACTAGAACTTCCGGAATAGTATCTTCTTCTTCTTCTTCTTGTTCAGTTTCAAAATCATCTTCATCAACTTCCCATTCAAAGGGGTCTTTTTTAATTTCAGGAAGAACGAAGTCATCATCATCTTTAGAATCAGCAGCGGACGCGGCAGCTTCAGAAGCTTTTTTAGCTAATTCTCTTGCTACTCTACTTCTTTCACGAAGTTCATCTGCTGTTAAGGCAGATCCTTCTATATCTTTAGGTAAATCTTCTGGAGGAATAGACAACATTTTAGATACATATGCAATGGTATGATTTGGATTATTACTATTACAAGAAAGCATTGAATCGTGGAAGCTTGAATCTAGAATTTGATCTTTTGGTTCAGTAACAGCACTATAAAGACATTCATTTAAAATTTTTTCTATTCTTTCCTTTTGAGCTTCTATAGGACTTGGTAAATATTCAATGACTGCACCTAATAGAGCATGACTTATTGGAATCCATTGAGACATTATAACATTCAAGCAACCTTTAAAATCTTTTGAACGTAAATCTCTTGGACCAACTTTAGCACCTAATTTTTCAATAATTTTTTCTAATTTTTCTTGATCTCTATTAATGTAGCAATGTTCATAAACAGACCAAATTTGTTCTAAAATTAAAGCCACAAATAAAGGTTTTAAAGATTTTTGATTTGATTTTAATTTTTTACCAGGAATGATTTTTTTATTTTTAAAATCCAAATAGAAATCACCCCAAAGAGTTTTTGATAATACATTTTGAGAAAATCCAAGTTTAGCCAGGTAAATTTTAGCAAAAGTATTCAATGAGAAAGCCCAGCCATCAACAGCAGAAGCGAAAATGACATTATTCAGTTCAGGAGTGAAATAAATATCTTGATCTGATTTTTCAATAAATTCTTCCTTAGCACCACTTTCTCTCCAAAGCATATCATCTTCCATTCTTTCACCAGCAAAGAATGAACCAATGATTGAATTAACTTGTTCAATAACTTTTGCCATATGTTGATAAGCTTCCAATGGAGACATTTTCCATTCAATAATCAAACGATCAATTTTATTAATTACCAATAAAGGTTTTAATTTATCGATCCAACATTGTCTTAAAACATTAATAGTTTGAGAACAAACACCTTCAACAACATCAACAAGTACAACAGCCCCATCACAAAGTCTTGAAGCAGTTGAAACTTCAGCAGAAAAATCAATATGACCTGGAGAATCAATTAAATTAATTAAATGTTCTTTGATTTCTGATTCTGATTCTTCTGATCCATTTTTACGACGCATAACTTTAAAATAAAGTGAAATCGCCGAAGATTCCATTGTAATTCCTCGTAGTTGTTCATCTTCTCTTGAATCTAAATATCTAACCTTCCCAGCCATTCTCTGTGAAATGATACCATTGGTGGCTAAAAGTGAGTCACTCAATGAAGTTTTACCATGATCAACATGGGCCAATATACATATGTTTCTAACATTGGATGTTTCACTCTGTAACTTATTAACTGTTTCTGGTGACAACCTCATTCTAATATAATATTCCAATGGGTAAAGGTATCAATAAGAAAGCTCAAGAGCAATTTGAATTTGAATTTTTCAAAATCTTAAAGAGCTGCCTTCTCAAAAGCAAAAAAAAAAAAAAAAAAAGAAAGCCTCAAACGGTCGCACACACTAAACGGATAGATGAGTAAGTAATTTTTTTTTTTCTTTTGTTATACTTATATCTCCTTAGCATTATATAAATCCCAATACACTTACATAAGTTTGAAGTTCGAATCCCGTTATACCAGAATGAACTGTCCAATATGCACTACGCCGTTGAAACAGCATCTTATACAACCCAGTGTATCATTAATATCGTGTCCTGCAAATGATTGCGTGTTCCCATTTAATTTATCAATGGAAGAAATCCAACAACAAAATCTACTAATCACCAACATCAATAATAACGATATCATGAACATGATGCAAACCAAAATGGTGAACATGGCCAATGTCGATGAAAAAATTGCTCTGTTTATTAGTAAACAAGATAACGATCTTGAATAATTTGCATTTGCAGTAAAAACTGCATCAGTCATTGAAGTCTGGATACTTCTATCGAGTGGCTCGATATTCAATCGATTTACTTCATTTCAATTGCATTTCACTCTTCATACTAGAGTTTATAATATTAATCGTATTCATATATATATAATATACCAATATATATACCAATATAAATATATATATATATATATATATATATATATGTCTGTTGTAATAAAAAGGCTGTAAAAAATAGTTGCGGGTAACTCGGTGCACAAAAGAAGCAAGTCGTGTGAAAATATCAAAACTTGAAAAGTACGACCGAAGGAAAAAAAAAAAAAAAAAAAAGGGAATAGAATCGGCGACTTAGAACTCTTTACTTCAACTATTGATTTAACATCTATTAATAATAACAACTTTCATAGTATATCACTATTACCCTCAACTACTTCATTTCAACCTATTCCAACTCACTCTTTAGTTACATTGATTGATTTTAATTGGTTACACTTTTTCAGCTTACAGTTTTCAGAAATCGTCATTTAAGCGCTGAACCAACACTTTTACATTTTCATAACTTAACCTTCAAATTCATTTACAATCATTCATTCAATTTATCAATAATTATAATACAGATATCCAAATAGCCCCCCTTCCAAAAATAAAAAAAAGATCGAATAAAAATGTCAGAGCAAAATTGGAAACAAAATTTAAATCTTCCAGCCAAAGATACTAGACCACAAACTGATGATGTTTTAAATACAAAAGGTAAAACATTTGAAGATTTTAATTTAAAAAGAGAATTATTGATGGGGATTTTTGAGGCAGGTTTTGAAAAACCTTCTCCAATTCAAGAAGAATCTATTCCAATGGCACTTGCTGGTAGAGATATATTGGCAAGAGCTAAAAATGGTACTGGTAAAACTGCTTCATTTGTTATTCCTTGTTTACAACAAATAAAACCAAAACTTAATAAAATTCAAGCTCTTATTTTAGTACCAACTAGAGAATTAGCTTTACAAACTTCCCAAGTTGTTAGAACTTTGGGTAAACATCTTGGAGTTAATTGTATGGTTACTACTGGGGGTACCTCATTAAAAGATGATATTTTAAGATTTCATGATCCAATTCATGTTTTAGTAAGTACACCAGGTAGAGTATTGGATTTAGCATCAAGACGTGTTGCTGATTTTTCAGAATGTCCATTATTTGTTATGGATGAAGCAGATAAAATGTTATCAAGAGAATTTAAACGTATAATTGAACAAATTTTATCATTTTTCCCTCCAAATAGACAATCATTATTATTCTCAGCAACTTTCCCATTAGCTGTTAAATCCTTTATGGATCAACATTTAACTAAACCTTATGAAATTAATTTAATGGATGAATTAACTTTAAGAGGTATTTCACAATTTTATGCTTTTGTTGAAGAAAAACAAAAATTACATTGTCTTAATACTTTATTTAGTAAATTACAAATTAATCAATCAATCATTTTTTGTAATTCAACTAATAGAGTTGAATTATTAGCTAAAAAAATTACTGAATTAGGTTATTCATGTTATTATTCTCATGCTAAAATGCCTCAACAAGCAAGAAATAAAGTTTTCCATGAATTTAGACAAGGTAAAGTTCGTAATTTGGTTTGTTCTGATTTATTAACTAGAGGTATTGATATTCAAGCCGTTAATGTTGTTATTAATTTTGATTTCCCAAAAACTGCTGAAACTTATTTACATAGAATTGGTCGTTCTGGTAGATTTGGTCATTTAGGTTTAGCAATTAATTTAATGAGTTGGAATGATCGTTATAATTTATATAAAATTGAACAAGAATTAGGTACTGAAATTAAACCAATTCCTGGTAATATCGATAGATCTTTATATGTTAATGAAAATGAAGAAACCGTTCCAAAACCTTTTAAAATCGATGATTTACCTAGAGGGAATGAAACCGTTCATAAAAGAAGTGGTTATGAATATAAAGGTCAACCAGAAGAACAAGATGCTGCCCCTCAAGTCCCACAAATCACTCAACAATCTCAAGTACCCCAAGTACCTCAGGTTCCTCAAGTTCCTCAACAACCACCACAAGTTCCTCAACAATTTGGATATCCACCTTATCAACCTGCTCCTCAATTTAATGGATACCCTCCTCAATTTAGTTATCCTCAACAACCTCAACCATACCAATAGGGGTTTAATGTATAATACGATGATTAACTCATCAATTTTTTTCTTCGGTTTTGTTTTATTAATCTACACCCAATATTGTTATCATTTATTTTTGTTTCCACTTTTTTTTTTAAAAAAAAAATTATCATCATTGAAAATAGAGTTACTAAAATTTTCATCCTTTTGCTTGTTTTGTCCTTTTTTTACAAATATTTATTACATCTAGGATTATTAATTCAAAATTTTTATCAAAGAATTCATGATGTTCTTGGTTATCCTCTTGTTGAAGCCCTGAATCATCATTTTTTTCTTCAGTATCCAAAACACCAAAAAAAATACGAAAAAAATTCTAAAAAAAAAAAAAAAATCTA